>JAQFVV010012635.1:887993-1107993 GCA_028023455.1 Epiperipatus broadwayi | reverse complement strand
ATAAGATGGCCATTCTTATCTTTTAAAAGGCTCTATCTTATATGTGGATTTGAGAGTGTTTTGAATAGTCACTATAACATTGGTGAGTTAATAACATGATTAAACAGTACATGTTGAAGGCTGATTATCTTATGATTAAGAATATCTCAATAGAAATAATTTTTAACAAATTATTTAAAATTTAATGAAGTATTTATAACTTAAAATCATTAATATTACACAAAGATTCAAAAAGGGATAGTATAAGTAATTAAATTCAAAGCAAATTTGAAATTTAAATTGGCTTTGTTGATTATAATAGCAAAAATGTTTCTATACTCTATAATAAACTACCAACAATAACAATATTACATGACTTTCTCATATGTTTATGCATATATTTCCAAGACCATGCCTAAATGCATATGTTTTAGCTTTTCATTGATGATGAAAAAAGAAAAAAACTGGTGTCAAATTTAAAAAAAAAAATTGGGATTTTATGGTATTATCAAAAGCACCCAGCAGTGGAAAATCTATCTTTTTTTTTAATTGGTTGCTTTAACAATTTTTTTAAAGATTTTAATAATTATAGACAACTGCTTCATAAAAAAAATACAGTTATTAATGGCAGAATGACAGCATTATGAACAAACATAATAGTTTTTTTTAATAATGCTGTCGTTTTTGTAATAGTTTTTTTGAATTGGTGCTTTAACAATTTTTTTTTTAAAAATTAATATAAATTAATTAATATTATATAAATAAGTGTGAGATATTCACATTTGAAAAAAAAATGTTTGGAACAATCAGCCTGTTTGATAAAGTTCAGAAATTGACCCAGCAAGGAATTAATACATGTAACTTTAAAACAGGAAAAACTCTCCATATAGTAATGCCATTCAGTGAAAGTCAGAGTAATCAATAGATGTCAGAAGGCTTCTGCATAAAATCACCATCTAGTGCATCCATTGATTACTCTGGCTTGCACTAAGTGGTACTACTGTATGGAGAGTTTTGTCTGTTTTGATAACAATTATGAGCAAATAGTGATCATGTGATGTTACATGTAACCCTATTTATAGTCTTCTGTATCTGGACAGACTATTAATAAACCTAAATTAAAATTTAAAGTATTAAATGTATATGTGATAGTTACAGACAACTCTTATGATTTATTAATGGAATTGTAATGAATTTGACACATGGCAGCATTACAGAGAAACATTCATACATCCACTAATCAGATAACAAAAAAAATAGTGATTTTATATGTAAGATACCATCAGGTATTCACCAATTCAATCAATCTTGGAATAAATGATTCTAGAGTGGGATACAGATATAGTATACTACACAAAGAATAAGTTGCCCATTTATAGAGGCAATCATTTTGTTTTATATATTGTAGATGGAATAAAAATATACATTTATTTAAAATATTATGGCATTGAATTTTTGTTGTAGAACTGAATTTCAAAATATAGTTGAGGTAACTGAAGAAAGCAAATGGAAAATGACTTCACTGCATAATCCCAGAGTTAATCATATCAATATAGTTATCATTGTTTATATAAAATCATTACAATTAAAACTATTGTAAGAATAAGTTCATAAAATGAGAGAACTATGAACAAAAATAAGATGAAAAATATATTAACAAAGATGAAAAATTTAAATATGGTTAAATGTCAGAAAAAAAAGATGTTTCAAAGTTTTTATATTCTGGAGATAGAACAATACATAATTACAAGTAATAATTTTAGGCACAAAAATAAGTGAGGCTTACTGAACTAAACACATTCCAAAGTAATTTAATTATTATTCAGATATATATGCCAATCATTAGAAAATGTGAAAAAAATTGAAATGATAAGAAAGAGAAATGTGAAGCAATGCACTATGGCTTCTCCTTTATTAGAGTCAGGTATCCTTCAACCACTATGCCGTAAAAAACTTGTCAGCCACCATAGCTTCCCTTTCCATTCTTCACCCTAAATTTTATCTTTTATTCTTTTCTATCCTGCTCCATCCCATTTCCACATTATGTGATGTGATGTGATGCACTGTGACTTTTCCTTAAACAGAGTTAGAAATCTCTCAGCAACTATACCCAGAGAAATCTGTTAGTCACTTTATCTTCCATTCCCTACTCTGTTTTCCCATATTCTGCTCCATCCCATTTCCACAACATAATCTTTGTCAACTCTATGGCCTTTATTTCTAAATCCTGCATATCCTTTCCCAAACCCAGCATAAAAAACAATAATCCACTTTCCATATAATCATTTTTTTCATATTTATTCTTCCATAACTTCATTATTTGTATTCTTTCTGTTTTCAAGTATTATACAGTCATGTTCATGTGATGTGATGTGATGTACTGTAGCTACTCCTTAAATGAAGTCAAGAATCTCTCAGCAATTATACCAAGAAAAACTTGTTAGCTACATCCCATTTCCACAACAAATTAACAAATTCTAAGTGTTGCCATCCATTGTAAACATAAATACTAAATATATTTCAGTTGATAGGGCTTATTAAATCATAATTCAGTATTGTTATAAAAATATGTGTAAGCTAAACTTGTGAGACAGGAAAGATAACAAAATGGTTTTTGATTGGGAGTAGGCTAATAAATTAGTAAGATTAATTAATAATTGATAATTTTTTTTGCAGAAAAATTGTTCAAATTCACCAAGAGATCAAAGCCATTAACCAGGTACAGCTAAGTAGAGTGATAATAATATACAGGAATGTAAAAAAAAGGTATATTTGATTTAATGTTAGTACAATGCAACAAAATGATAGGAATGGAAAGATTGCAGGAATGATGTAATGGTTGAAAATAAAAATAACAAATTATTAATAAATAAAATATACATTTCAAATATGAAAATAATATATAAGTGATCTGTATGATGAAAAACTAAATCTTAATTTATATTATGGGAAAAAGAAAGTGATAGATAAGTCTAAAGTAAGCAGGTTTTGCAACAATGAAAGGAAAGCTTTAAATGAATTAAAGCTGCTGCATTTTATAAATTTAAAGAGATTCCAATGGAATTCATAAAGATTGTAAAGAAATAAAGCTTTTGATAAAATAAAATTAATAAATTACAGATTTGAGAACACATTTGCACCTGGTATACAAATTAGTCAAAATTTTTATGAACCCAATTCTACAATAATTAAAATAGACTAATATTTACTAGATTTTAAAATTTAGAAAATTGTTAATCAAGAGGATATACTTTCCCTAATTGTTTTTATTGCCTATAATGTTTTACTATGTGCAATGTTTTGGATGGATGAGATGATAGTATAATGAAATAATCTGTGGTAAGCAAATGACATCTTGACTCTAAGCTGCTGATGAAGAAAAGTTAATGATATTATAAAAAATTACCAGAGAAAAAGCAAATACTTCAATCTTGAAATAAGTAGTTAAAATAAAAATTATGTCTATAAACTACATGGATAATAATTCCTAACAAATAAGACATTCTGATATTCTTGTACTGATAGATAAATTTGAATAATTGAGTTCATATGGAAGATTAAAAGTTCATAAAGGCAAAACTCTCCATACAGTAGTGCCACTCAATACAAGCCAGAGTAATCAATAGATGCAGGAAGGCTTAGACATAAAATCCCTATCTAGTGCTTACTCATCCAATATCCATAGACTAGTTTATAGCTTGTGGCTTTTATCAGTGAGGATACTGGATGAGTAGGCTCTTTATACACAAGCCTTCCTGCATCAATTGATTACTCTGGCTTGCATTGAGTGGTGATATTGTATGGAGAGTTTTGCCTCTGTGAAAAACAGCTTGTGTAAGCATAAAGAATGGTGATCATCTTATATTTGATGGCTTAAAATTAAAAGTTCTGAAACATTTCCTTAACATTGGTCAATTGTCTTATTTTTCCAATGACCACTTATTTTATTAAAAATATAGACAATAAATAAAAAGCAAATACAGAAATAGATGCCTTTGAGATGTTGAGTTATCAGATAATTATCTAATATTCTAGATTATTCTGACTGATAAAGTTTTTGCTTTCAAAAACTTAAATCAACAAGATATTGTCAGTATTAACTATGAGATCAAAAATGGCATATTTTGATTACATAACAAAAAGAGGTTTTTCAATAAATAAAAAGAAGAGTCACCATCTATGTTGTCAATTCTCACTGCAATAGACAGATCAGAATAATGAAATCATTGACCATTAGTCAACTATGAAGTATAAACAATAGAATGTTTGGCATGATGCCATTAGTTTGTTTTCAAAGTTACAGATAAATATAATGATAAAAAAATTATTTCTGAGAATCACTTTATATTAGTAATGTAATATATGATCAAAAATATAGCTATTATCTTAATATTTCATGCATGTAGCTAAGGGTATTATTAAAGTTCTAGATAATATGATTTTTAGTGCGTTAGCATGTTTTGTTCTGATAAGTATAGATTAAAGGGATATGAGATATAATTAGAATAGTTGAGTGATTCATTAAAAGAAAAAGTCATTAATATTTGTTTTATTGATTTTGAAAAGACTTTTATTAGAATGAATTGGATTAATTTGTTGAATACTATTAGAGGGGGGTAAATACAAATTGGAAAAAAAGATGTTTATTAGCATTTTTTTTTTTTTTTTTGTAAATGAAATAATACTTGTAAGATTAATTGTTAAGGCAGTAGCTTTGTTATATTTAATGTATATTTAGATAACTTGTTAAATGATTTGCTGTTTCGATAAATCATGAAATTCATGTACAGAGTAGAAGAATTTATTGCAATATATATTTTACAATATCACAATAGTACTTAGAAATAGTGACGATGGGCTAATAATATTAAAACATTATGTGTGCATTAATTAAAGTAAAATGGAGATCAATAAATTTAATACATACCTGGTATTCAACATAGCACACACGCAGCGTGTGTGTATAAAAAATAATAAATACCCGTTATAAATATAATATATGTAAGTTCCAAATAATTTTTTGAAGTTATTTAAAACTTATATATATATATATATATTCATTAAAAGCCTAAAGGTAAACTAGTCAATAAAATAATCAAAATCACCCCAGAATCATAAACTCAATCAGATTAGCCAAAGAAAATAAATTCTATTGCGTTTTAGAGTTTATTTTCTTTGGCTAGTCTGGTTGAATTGTGAATTTGACTAATTTTAATTATATATGTTTCACATGCTCAATAAAATAGCATTAAGTTATTAATCTAATTACTATATAATATTAACAATTAAGAAAATTTGTATTTATATATGTCATCTAATATTAACAGCAGTAAATTGAAAAATTGCATGAATATCAATAGTTAAAATAGAACGTTAAAATAAGAAATGTGTTCAATTTAAGATGTTCATGCTCTCATTACAAAGTGTTTTGGATTGGCATATATAAGTGAATATAGGTAAAGGATAAGAATATCATTTTCTTATCTTTTCAAAGACTCTATCTTGTGCTTTGGATAGAGAGTATTTCATGAGCTCAAAAACCAATATTGAGATGTTAAACTAATCAATATAATACTATGAATTCATCATTAATCCATGAGAATATTAGAATATATATATATATCATTAAAAGCCTGTCAAGACATAGACTATTCCAATATCAATAACAATCAACAATTTTAATCTGTTGTCAAGGCAACCTCATTTTAATATATATATATATATATATAATATATATATATATATAATAAAGATTAAAAAGGGAAAAGTAGAAAAAACTCAGACAAAATTTGTGTATATAATTATTTAAAATAAAAAACAAAATCTGGAATAACTGAAATATTGATTAAGTAATAATATTTTATGGTATTTTTTTAAAATATAAATTATTTAAAATTGTATAGAAAAGATCTCTATTTAAATAAGAAAAAAATATTCTACTTATTCACTGATAAATATGTAAAATGTTTAATTTAACAAAAACAGAATATTATTTTTGTATAAAATAAATGTGTCCACTTTAATGATATAAATATAATTAGAGTTAATTCTGATATGTAAAAAAATTAAAAAGTAATTTATTTAATTAATTTTTATTTTATTTTTGATAAATGTAAATTTTAAAAATATATAGTTGGTAATATAATTATAATATTGTTGTTGTTGTTGTTCTTGCTGCTGCTGCTACTGTTGTTGTTATTATTATTATTATGTTTCAAAAAGGATCATTATTGAACCAAAAAATGTTTACATAATTACATTTGCATACGCGTTGGCTTACATGGCAGTCATTTGATTTGATTTGATGTACATGATTTTATAGGTCAAGGGGGAAAGGTACAATTTTAATAATGGGCATATAATTAGATATTTTAATCTTAGTATTAATCTTTGATTACATTGATTTTAATTAATTGCATCCTTGCATTATTTAAATGAGAAACTTAATGTTAGTTTTAATGAATACATCTAAGAAATATATGTAAAAATTGCTGAATTGTATCAATTTTTTTGTTTTTCCTTGTTTAAATTACAGTTTTGTACTTGGTAATTAAGAATAATGTTCATTTGTTTAGCTATAGCATTGATTGTTGCTTTAATAATGACCATGCAGTTGATATATATATATATGCTATAATTTTATCCCTATTTCATATTAGGGTTAATTTTTTTTGAAGGTGGATAGATGCCTTCTGGTGTTGTTACCTATCAGAAATGTACATCTTGTGCACCAGAAGGCATATAGAACAAAAGTTGCTGCTCTTAAATCTGGTATTGATTTGCCTTGGTATGCACTGAAGATTTCTTTGATTGTGATATTCAGTTGTCGGTATGTATTACACATTATTTTTCTTACTTCTTCTAATGCTGTGCATTAGTAGATCAAATGTTGTGGTGTTTCTTCTGCATGATGACAGAGCCTGCAAAATGGAACTATTGTGATATATATTCTTTTGTGGTGGAGAAAATAGGTTATTGTAATCGCATATAGATTGATTTTTAAAATGAAATCAAAAAATTTAGGTTCTAGTGCCCATCTTTTGTAATTTGTGGAGAAATTTCTTATTGTTTATTTCTAAAATTGGAGGAAGGTTCATTGTTATCTTGTTCCTGATGTATGTGCATGTAAATTTCCCAGTACTATTATAATAATAATAATAATAATAATAATAATAATAATAATAATAATAATAATAATAATAATAATTATTATTATTATTATTATTATTATTTAAGAAAAAAACTGTTACTTCTCCTGTTTATGATTTTCACATTACTATTAATAGTGGATTCAGTTTAACTTTACTTTAAAATAGGAAACTTCATGAATGCTGCCAGTATAGATATTATCCAAATTTGAACTCCCAGAGATGTAAAGTAGATGGCTTTTCTGGAACATTTCATAGCAAAATGTATGTACAGTAGATGCCATTTGCCACAGCTGAAGATTGAAAATTATAGAAAATAAATTGTAATGAGGACTAGAGCATTTATCTTACATATCTATTAACTAGAACATATAATGCAGACAATATAAGAAGCTAGCCTACTGATGGATTCCAATGATGAGCTATGAAAAATATATGTAGAATTCTCTATGAATGAAACTTGTCGCATAAGAATGGAAGAGCATACAAAATCTGATTATATAGTCATCATGCTGCTACTAAAACATTTTTACATATGTAGGATACACAAATGAAAGACATTGGCTAATGTGTAAAATGCATATTAATAATGAAATTTTATTTCAATATTAATTTTGCAGTTACCAAACATCTATTTCTGTTTACCCCCAACCTCAGTATTTAATTAATCTATACTGCACAAATTTGTTTTAAAAATAAATAATTTATTAAATGATTTGAATAAATTAGTTAACTAATTTGAAATAATATATACAAAAATATTTTATAATAAATGCTTCTATTTTCTGTTCATTAAAAGCCAACAATAATTCTTTTCTATAAGATTTTGAAAAGTATGGGATATCCAGAAATTAATTAATACAACCACTATTATTAATGAAGTAAATAGAGTGAATTTATGCACCAGTTTTAGATATTAAAAGTAAGAAGAAAAAAGTTTAAAATTAAATTTTAATTTATTATACTGAATAATAAAAATTTACAAGGTGGTTACTGGATGTATTGCTGCAATTTCTATTTCTCATTGAAGATAACCAATAGTAAAATTTTTATCTGGTAACATAAGTATAGCACTACAATATAATATCTTTTAATTTCTCAAGTTTTTAACAGATAGGTTTGGGATAGAATAAATAGAGACCATTACTGTTATGATGAAATTCATGCCAAAATCTGGATACAGCTTAATATTTATTTATGTAGTTAGTAGAGGCAGTATAAAATCAGTGACAATTTCATTTTATTATATATGTATAAATAAAGTATTTTTTAAATTAAACCACAGTTTAATCCAAAAAATTCTTTATTTACATCATATAACCATGAACATAATAAATACAATATATATTTATTTAATGGTATTAAGGAAATATTGATTACTGGAAACATATGAAAAGCATTTTGACAATTGTGGTAATTCGACAACAAACACTAACATTACCTATACACCCATCCTGCATTAGTGATAACATATTTAAAAAAAATTAACAACTGTAAAAGAAGCAATATATATATATATATATATTGTTAAAAGGAAGTTGCCTTGACAACAGTTTGAGATTATTGATTATTATTGATATTGATTGTCTAAGTGTTGACTGGTTTTTCATAATATATATAACAATAAAAGATATAATTTTTATTTCAGTTAGTGAGTATATATAAAATATCAAAACGTAGTGCTTAAACCCATACTGTTATAATAAATTAATAAATATGAAAGCTATAGTTAGCTTTTGATACACACAATTTGGGATAGTTTAGAACTTGAAAAAGATCAGCTAAAAATTTTTATTTCAGGTATTCAATCCATATATTATTCAAAGTGTTAGTTAATTTTCAGTCAGTAAGTTGTATTTGGTGATTATTAAATACAGAATTAAACTATTATGCAAAATAAGTGGAAAACATAATGTTTACTATTATATATCTTTCAATAATCCTCCATAAGAAGTTATTGGAAATGACTTTTTCCTATAGTGGATAATGTAAAGAAGACTTTATTTTATTATATACTGATGTTTTTAAAATAAACTACACGTCTTTTATAGCAATAGATAGAAAAATATAATATAAAAATTGTATCTAATTCTATTTGACACAGACAAATAAAATTTACAATTGTGGTAAATATTACTTTCAAATGCAATTTAAAAAATTATAATAAATGCATGTTTATATGATTAAATGTTTTTATAAATGCAAAAACATGAGCAGATCAACTATAAAATTCATATAATAAATGGGTTGAAAGCTATCAGAAACATTAATCAATATAATAAAATTTCAGAGTCAGTTATTCAGAGATGTGACATTCACATATCGTAATAACAGATTTGAATCAACATTTCCATTTATTTTACCAACATTTTTCTATCCTTTCAGTTAAGAAAATATCAGATACCAATAGTTTTCAACAAATCATACTGCAATAAAACACAAATATAACAAATATTTTAGCATATATAAATCTAAATTTAATCTCTGAAATACAAATATCATCCAAATAGTTAAAGGATTGGGTAGTTTTATAGGCAAACATCTGAAAAATATAAAATCTTTACAAAAATACTATAGTTTTTAGCCAGCATTTTATTTTCAATTCTAATTATTAATACATTATACAAGCTTAAACCTGCATTTATATACGTAATACATGCATGATTCGAACACAGACTTTCACATGACCCACTATTCTCAGTGCCATCTTATAATGCTGACCCACCTGATCACACACATGTTTTTTTCTTCTTTTTAACATGTGTGTGATCAGGTGGGTCAGCAATATAAGATGGCTCTGAGAGTAGTGAGTTGTGTGAAAGTCTGAGTTCAAATCCCACATATAATTTTAATTATTAAAAATTTGATTATCATTTATCAATAAAGAATAAATAGTCATTAGTGGTAATGCTGAAATAACAATAAGGATAGAGAAAAAAAAGTAAAAAATACATAATAAAATAATAATAATAATAATAATAATAATAATAATAATAATAGTAATAATAATAATAATAATAATAATAATAATAATAATAATAATAATAATAATAATAATAATAATAAATGCTTCATGCTTATTTATATAAATATTAATTAACATATATCTTTGTGTTATATGTTTATGATTACACTGCTCCACAAGATATTAAAAATGGATCAAAACAGTTCCTATATTTCATGAAAGTGATGTAGTGAAATTTACATTACAGAAATGTTATTCATTAAATGGATAATCTTTGATCTAATGAATGACTAATAAAAATTAATATATTTCCATTAATTGGTTCATGACAAAGTTGTGAAGGCAGTAAGTTTGACTCTTAGCAATTAATCTGTGACAATTGTCTAACCACATATACAGACCAATCCTAAAGATATTTTGCTTTGTATACATACATTTAAGTCAATTCCCAGAAAAATATCTGACAAATTTAGCTAACTTTCTAACAGAGAATCTATCATATATAAAGTTCATGCTTTATACCATATCATTGGTTCCATTTGTTAAGAAGAAGGAAAATATAACCACATTGCAAAACTTCAGACCCATATGAATAAGTCCACTTGGGGATTACACTCTTGGAATCAGTGATGACAGAAAGTATTTAACCTTATATTTTGCCATTGCTGTTAAAATCCAGTTTGCAAAAAAAGACTCATCAACTGGGAAAGCAGCATTTTTATATAAGATGGTAATTGATACAGTCAAAAACAACAAAACATAGACCAGCTGTAGTTCAGCTGGACATTAAAACAGCATTTGATATGTTATCAAGTGCCATTTTAATTAATGCATTAGCAAATACATCAACACCTAGGGAATCAATGTACTTGATGATGAATCTTCTTCTAAGTTGATAAATTCAGATAACTCTTAGTGGGAAGTACTATCATTTATACCATTTAACTCAATTCCATAAGGTTCACTGTTAAGTGCTCTTTTATTCACATTTTATATTAATTCTCTCCTTAATCTTATCTGAGAAAAATATTCATGTTTATGGAGAACAAAAGGAAACATATTAAGGCATTTAATCATATCAACTGATTGATACATATTTTCAATACCTAAACTACCCCAAAACACAATCATTTTCTAAAACAAATCCACTAATTTTATCAAATGCTTCAAAAAAAATATGACACACAAAACTGATCTAAATTTATATATGTATTGTACATAATTATTTAGTCAATTTTTTTTCCAAATTAGTAATAAAGTGTAATTAATATTGTGATGACATTTTTTATATAATTAAAAGTAGTTTTACATTGAAATAATCAGTTTTTATATAATGTAAAAATATAGTATTTAAAATTGAGACACTGCAACCCATTTATCAATTTATTTTAATAATCCTGTAAACTAATAAAAATGTTTGTGCATTTTTTCTATCCAAAATATTTTTTAAAAAATATACTTTTTAAAAAATTATAATTAAAAAATTATAAAATTGACCACCATGTTTGATATATCATTAAAACCAACAGGAAGTTAAACACAATTTAATATAGCACTTGAATACTTAGTACAAACTGTTTTTGATACTTCTGCAAAAATGACCAATTATATACTGATGTATTTATGCTTATTAATTACTGCAAGCAACAAGAATGATAAATATAAGAAATTAGTGAGACAAATGAGTCCTAATACACTCATATATGGGACTTGTACTGTATATGAACTTTTCTTAGATATTTTTTTTATTCATTAAATTGCACATTTGAATTATAATTAAATAGATAAAAAAATTATTTAATTTGTACATTTTATATATTTGAAAAAAAATTGATTTACTTTCCTTATGTAAATTAATTCAAATTTATTTTTCTAATTTTATTTAATCTAATTAATTTATTAAAATATTAAAATGTTTATTGCAATCAGGAGTAAATCCCTGTAAAATTGAAAATAACATTATTGTAAAGTCAACTTTAAAATATTTTTTGTAAAATAAAGGATTGATACACAGATTCAATTCTATTTAAACATTAAAAAAATAGTTAGTAGAATACATATATGAATTAAAGAGATAGAATTTTAGAAGTTATTCCATTGTCATGAGATAGATCAAACAATAGAAGCTAATTGTTGAATGGCATGTCAGAATAACTATTGGCCAAAGATAATGAAAATTGAGTGAACTGAAAAGGAATGATTGACCACTTATCTATTTTTAAAATTTATCAGTAGCTCTTGATAATAGTGATATGTCACTAGCACACAAATATATCAAGCCATCATTATCAGCCAAAATTATGTAAAAAAATGATAAAAGCCTACTAAGTTATAAATTATTAACTACATATTAAAACTAATGTTAAAAATCTTATTCTTATATTTAACATTGTCTTCAAATCATTTAATATTTTGGTTGGAAGTCATTATTTAATTTATTTACAAACAAAGAACACAATACTGCTACACATTTATATGCAAGCAAGATTGTTGAGAGAAGAAACTTTCATCATACTAACTAAAATTCTGCAGGTATTATACATTAATACAGTATATAATTTAAAGCATATAATCCATTTTCATTTAACACTAGCTTAATAAAATAATTTACAAATAATCATTTTTAATTTTCAACTTACTTTAACTGATTTTTTTTGACTTCATTTAAATTTTATAAAATATTGATTTGTTCCACCTACTTTATTAAAATATTTTTTTTCAAATTCCAATTTTTCCACTGAAATTAAAATTAAACTTTTCAGATTGTTTAATTAATTACTGATTATAATAATTGAAAGTTATGCAAGCATTTGTTGCAATATTCTATAGATTTGAATTTATTCATTCTTACTTTCTTATTTATTCTGCTAATAGTGAATATTTATATTTTTATTATTTTATTTTTTAAATTTGTTTTTCTTTCTTCATAATTTTAAATTATTTGTTTTGTCACAGTGATTAAACTCATTCATCTTTATTATAAATAGAAGTGCTTAGAAAGAAGAATGATGTCTTAAAATAAATGTTTTTTTCTTCCCTATAATCTAATTATTATTATTATAGATATCAATATTTATACAAAATGCATATATATTACACATTGCATTCTGTTACATGTGTTCACTCCAATTTGAGGCATAAGTTAGCTTGTATTTTATTCATGCCACTAATGACAGTTACATATTTGACTCATTGCATTCCGTTTTCAAGAGTATTATATTATTCTTATTCTTGAAATTAAATTTAATGTGTTTTTAAATTAAATACGGATCTCTATTCTATATAAATGTTTGAGACTGATTTGATCTCTTTTTCATATATTTAAACCTTTAATTCAAGGATAAACACATGATTTTCTTATATATTTCCCAAAACAATGATGACATGTTGCATTGGGACTTCTCCTTATATGAAGTCAGGAAACTCTCGGGAACTATGCCCAGAGAATCCTGTTAACCACTTTGACTTCCCTTCCCATTCCCCACTCAAGTTTTTCCATATTCTTCTCTATCCTGCTCCTTCTCATTTCCACAATATAATCTTTGTCAAATCCATGGCATTTATATCTAAAAACCTTTTATCTTTTTCCAAACCCAGCATAAAAACCAAGAAGCCAATTTCTGTATAATCACTTTGTCCATATTTATTCTTTCACATACCCTTTCTGCTTTCAGGCATTTACATTCAATTAACAGATGCCTAATATTTTCTATCCTTTCCGTATACATCTTTTAGACTAAATCATCAATATTTTTCCATTTATATGTATATTCCCTGGTTGCTAAAGATCCAATTCAGGCATTAAACAGTAAACTACTTTTTATGTTACTATCATAAATTAACTCACAACCAATATTATGTTTATTTCTATAAATATTTAAATTATTTTTACTCTCTATACTATCTCTCCATATCTCCAACTCCCTATTGTTTTTGAATGCATTTATTCTTCTATCCCATTCCTTAACACTATAACCCTCAACATTTCTCCTAACACAATCATCCCACCTTTTGTATAAGTATACTGACATAAATTTTTTATCTAAATCTTTTGCACATCACATTACCTTTTTCAACCCATCTTGTTGCCTGCCCTTTATTCATAACCAAATTGAATACTATTTTGACTATTCTTTTATTATCTGTAAACTGCAATCTACCAAATATTTTCATTTTGCTTTTTGCATCTCTCAGTTCTCTTAATAACACTTCAGAGTCATCTATTGTAGGCTTGAGTAATCAGTCTACCTCAGATGAAATTTTATTTGCTATAATGAATAAATTACATCAAAAACTTTGTTTCTGAATATACTTTCTTACTATAATTTTTATAAGACAAACTAACATATTTTTATGCATTCAAAAGATAAAGTAATTTATGTGAATATCTCTAAGATGGTAGTGAGTGTACTTATGGCATCATTATATAATTTATCATTCTTAATACTTATGCTTTGTGTACAATTTTTTTATCTTAACCTCCAAGATTATGATAAAATTTTTCCAAGAAATTTTATATCATGGTCTTTTGTCTTGCAAATGTAAAATTAGTCTTTTTTTTAATTTTATAAGAATTAACATAACCTTGTGAAGTTATATTATTTGTTGTATTGAATGAGGCTATAACATCTAACTAGAAGTTTGTCATAATTAATATCGTCAGATATGCTATTTTCAAAAAAACTGGAGGTGCAAATGTAATGGTTTATTTTATATTTGCAAAAATAAAATCTGACAATAGAAGTCTGTGCATTGATATAAAACAGCATAGAGAAGGTTTTTTATCCCATGATTATATATTGTTAGAAGTGAGTCAATTAATTAATAATTTTTATTAGTCATTCATTAGTTTACAGATTATTCAATTAATGAACAATATTACTGTAGTGTAATTTTCACCATGCCACTCAAGGGGAGATTGGTTTCTATCCATTTTAACACTTTGTGGAGGGATATAATTTTAAACATATGATAAAAGATATGTGAAAAATTATGAATGATCCCCAAGATGCACATTTAAGGTTGAATCAGCATTAATCAGTTGGCCTAGATTAGAATCTCTTACAATTGTCTTTAGTTTCAAAGTGCTTTATTGATCTATAAGTTTACAAAACAATACCTAGTGCTACCTACCTAGGATAGAGTAAAAATGATTATGAGGTTTTAAACAAAAGAATATATGTGGTTTACATTATATACTCTGTATCTTTATCTCATACTAGAGATGGTGGAAAATTACAAATCTATGTGCAACAGAAAAAGTACAATCTTGAAAGCAGCTCAGCATTTTCTGATTGCTGTGTAGGATTTACATCTTTTTATGTATATAATTGCATTAATGTCTTTTTTGCTTTTAGTTACCTAGTTAACATTTTATAATAGTGAGTCATGTCATAAATTTGAGTGAAGTCACATTAGTGACCATGTGCCTGAAAAAATGTTAATTGGTGAAATTTTTTATCTTTTATGTGTATAATATCCATTTTGTTCCTAAATGTATTAGGGTGTTTTCTCATGGTTAAACTATATAAATATACATGTGGTACACCATAATGAGAATAGTATAAATATACTGGCCAAATGTGTGCGTAAATACTTTATTTAAATGTATTGAAAAGTGTATGTACATTGTACTTTTTGTTTTTAAATATTTTGGGGATATCCTACAATATTATAAAACCTGAGTCACATGAATAGAAAATGTGATTGGGTTTCTGATTTGGTCTGACACAATTTGCATATGTTTTCAATGTTAATGCAATTCCTTTGATATCTGTAGAAATAAAGGGTGGGGAGTGCTTCAAAGGTTTAGGAAAAAATTGTAATATTTTGGCTCTAATGACCAGTATTTGAATTTTTGAGTCAATTATTTACTGGTTATATTTCAAAGGGTTTTGCTGTTATCATTGGAGGGGGAAGCACAGATTGAATATACATCCCAGTATTTCATTTTATTCTTATTGCAGTAGTTTCATTTGAGTGAAAGCCAGTCTGTCAGTGTAATTTTAAAAACTATTTCTAAATATGAAAATGTTCTTGTATATGATAATATAAAATTAAGTGTTTTTTGAATTTGGAGAATTTTTATAGAATGTTAACACAATTCATTTTGAGATAGATGGTGCAGAATTTTACTTAGGGATATTGGCACAGAACAATTTCCTGCACATTGAATAAATCTTAGATGTAAAAGTTTTTGGGTATATCATTATAGGTATATATAGTATATATATATATATATATATATATATATATATTATGTAACTCATGCCATTATTAGGAGATTGAAAATGTCTACTTTGGTATAGAGTGATAAATATGATTTGGAAAGAGAATTAATTTTTTTTTGGGGGGGGGGAGGGGGGGGGGCGGCGGCCCCGCAGGGGGGGGGGGGGGGGGGGGGGGGGGGGGCGCCGGCCGGCCGGGGGTCACTCTTTAAAAAAAAAAAAAAGAGAATTAATTATATTCTTAACTTTATTCACTGGTTTTTCCTGTATCTGTAATCACATTTCAGAGTTACTCAAATGATAAGGAAATCCCACAAATGAACCAGGCTTTCCTTTGAAGTATTATTGCTCATGTTGACATCCTGAGGGCATATACCATGCTCTGAATTTTTGTAAATTAAACTCCAGTTTAATTTTGGTATCTGTTTTTAGTTGGCAGAAAGACTGTTATGTCATCCATGTATGCAATGTATGAAGCATTTGCCTTCATTCCAGGTATAAATAAATATTCCAGTCTTCTCATTTTAATTGCTTTAAAAGTATTCATGATTTGCTATTATTATTAGAGGATTCTATATATTTTATGTGTAATGATTTGCTTTATATGATTAAAGAGGGATGGGTTATTGATTGTTATTTTTCCTTTAATGTGCTCTGTCTATATTGAATTTTTAGAAAGTAGTATTATTAATCCTTTTTTGTTTCTTTAAAATTATTTGTTAGATATGTTGATGATTGTTTGTTTGATATTCAGAAAGATGAATTGGAATTTTTTTTGATGGATTTAATGTATTTGATTCTAATATTAATTTTACTATTGTGGGAGTATTATTGAATTTGTTAACTTAAAATTTCTAGATTTAAGTGTTGATAAAACTGATAATGTTTATTTTGCAGTCATTTTATTAAACAAAAAAGTTTAAAATGTATGATAAGACAAGTAGAAGGCATAATAATTGTGAAAATAATGGTTATATTCAGAGGAGTTCTAACTATACTGATTTAGATGATAATTCCAAATTTTTAAAAAATATTATATATATAATAAAATATTAATAATAAAGATTTAATTGTCAGTGAGAATAAAGTGTTTATTTCTTTACCATTTAAAATAACAATTTGTAAATTGATTTATAAGAATAGTTTTATATTGGGTGGTATGAAAGTGGTCTGGAATAAAGGCATTGATTTAAATTCATTATTAAATAGTTCAAAACCATCAATTAACAGAAAATATAGTCCTGGAATAGTTTATAAGATTCCTTGCAGTTTTTTGTAAAATTTATATAAGTCAAGGTATATTAAGTCTTAAAAAAGAGTTAAAGTTCATAAGAGTAGAGTTAAAAATAAATATCATAACTGAGTTTGTATATTCAGGAAGTAAACCTAAGCCATAAAATATTATTAAACAATGCAGAAATTATCTTAGAAGTAAATTAAGAAGAAAATTAAAAAAAAACTGTGATGATAAATTTTCTTCATCTCATGAAGATATCCTTTAATGTGAATGGAAGTTAGGTTTTGAAGTGAATAATGGAAAGACTATTTTCTCTCTCTCTATATATATATATATTGTAATGATCTGGAGAAGGTAGACTAAAGGTAATCTGCACTACAGGGCGCCATCTAGGCATTTGAACCTAGAAAAATTTATAGAGTAGGCAGATACGTAAGTCAAAAAAAAATTTTTTTTTTTTATTTTGCATCCGGTCATTAGCCCATGTCACTAGCTCAGTGGAATAGCAGAGATTTAATAATATAATATCTTATCTACTTATATTTTTTTTTGAAAAAAGAATAAAATAAGCCACTGCCAGTAATTAACACACAAACATTTATTTATGCACATATATATAAGATTGAAAATCGTTTTAGTATCAGTTTACATTTTAACATCTAACATTATTTTTAACTTTACTTTGAATTTTAATTTACATTTTAATTTCTATTATATTATAAGTTTACATTTTAATTAAGTTCGCACAGATGGGATTATAAAAGCTTGTTTTAATATGTTGTGTATAGATCGGTTACACAGATTTCAATGGTTAAAAACATTTCAAAATAAACATAAACGATCAAAATATAAAATCATTGATACTGACAATTGCAGAGGGAAATTTATAAGTAACCCAATAGTATTCACCATAAGATACTTGCATTGTCACCAATAACTTAAAAGACATCCGAATAAATACATTTTAGATACTCACCATGAGGTATCATTATTTATCGAATGTCTATATATTTTGATCAAATATGAAATCCGAAACATAATTAACTGATAACGAATCCATGCAAACGTCTATAAACAACTTAAATTTAATGCATTTTTATTTAGTGTTGAGTATGAATAGACTACATAGATTTGCATTTGAGAATAAACATTCTATCCCTATTTAACCTTAGGCTAAAATTCGTAGTCAAACTGGCATCAATTCATCTGATATATCGATGTATTCAATGTAATAAAATACAGCAGCACAAAAAGTTAAGAGAAAAAATTGCCTCTCATCAGATAGGAATATTACATCTATCTGTGAAGAAGAGCAATAAAACAAAGAAATCCATAGAAAGGAAGTGTGGTATCTGACTTATAATTCCTTCCATAGGCAAACGGGTGTGTGCGGCATATGAAGCGATTCTGCCCGTAGTGAATCTGTACTACATCTACCAAATTACACCAATATATCCAATCCATTGACCCAATTTAACCACGAAACAAATAACCTAAGATTACCCTCCCCTAATATAACTTTACAAATCTATACAGCCATTCACGCCCGACTTAAGTTTAACATTGATATAATTTAACTTAACGGGAAACAGAAATCATAATAAAACTTAAAGAAAAAAAAATAAATAAATGCAAATGATTTTAAATAAAAAAAAATATAAAATAACATTATTAATATTAATTTACGTTGGTCAGATAGGATTCTATTTGTATTTTTTATATATGGAAAGTTTTTAATTTAATGTTCATAAATTATAAAGTTCTTACGGTTTTTTAAACAGTTCATCTTTATAAGATCCTTGCCATTTGAACGTGAATTCCCACGCCGTCCTAAAAAGATTGGTATCCATTTAGCCATTGTTTTATTTAGTCATTCGGAGGTTTTTTAGTTTAGTTCGTCCTCAATGTAGAAAATGATAGTTCATTTCTCTTTCTTTCTTTGGAAAAACTGAAGGGATTGAAGAGTGCATCTTTTCAATCCCTTCTCCTTCACTTCCGCACTAACATATATATGTCACATCGTAAATAATCAATCATCCTTAATAATTTCCAAACTTGTCTTTTTATATTAATTTGAAAGGATTGAATTTACATTGCGTCATCGATGAGATGGTCTTTTCGCTGAGGTCCAATTCCATTGCTTTTCTCTTCATTGGCTATTAGTTTCTATTGTTTTCCTACCTGACCGATGCTTTTACATTTAAATGCCCAAGGCTAGTTTACATTTAACTAATTAAAACAATCATTTCCATTTCTGATTAATTAATGTTTTTTCCAAGATTAAAGATATATTTTTATCTCTAAATCTTTTTAAGTTTCTGTTTTTAAAATACCTTTCTATTTTTAATAAAGTTTTATTTTAATAATTTTTTTTTTATCTGTGCGATTTATATATATGAATTTAAGATGATATTTAATTTCAATTTTTAATTCTTAAAGAAAATTTTTAAATGTGAACTTCTTATTTTAACTTCATGTTTAGTAATAAAAAACAATGTAACGTCGTCTATGCTCGTTACAATATATATATATTGTATGTATCTTGTTAAATTTCCACTTGAAAATATCTATTTGTTAATAGATAAAACTATGTTCATGGAAGAATTTTAGTAAAATTTTGTTTTTTGGCTAGTATTATAATGTTATTTAATTTTCTACTTTATATATATAGTATATATTTATACAATATTTATATGTATGGTATGTATATGAATTATGTATAAAAAGTATTCTTAATTCATTTGTGTTAGAAATCATATGTTATTTTTCCATCTTTATAACCATTATTATAAAAATAAATACTTGAAAACAAATTATTAATAATTAACATTTTGTTTAGAAAAGAAAGATTCTAAACATATATACAAAAAGCTAGATCAGAGATTGTGTTGAATGACTAAAAGGTTTCATTTTAAAAACAAACAAACAAACAAAAAAAACCATTAATAATGAAAAGTAAGTACATTATAGCTTTTTTTTTTTGTTATTTACTGTAAAATATATCCATAACATTAAAAATGCCTTATTTTTAAAACTAACATATCTAAATATACAAGTTATGAATAAATGTACAATACTAAAATTTAAAATAATTCAATTCTTTATTTTTTGATATTAATTATTACGTGTTTTAAAGTTTTGTTGTTTTTTAAAAAAAATGTATAAATTTTATGGAGTATTAAATATATATATATTTCGTGATGTATAAAAATTATTGTAAAATTGCAACTTTATCAGACACATAAATAGTAGAATATTTTCAATAGTGAACCAGTTGAATAGCAAGATTAAGCAAATAAGGTTACAAATAAATTTACCAGTTTTTTTGCTTCCGATACTGGACATTTGTGTGTGTGTATAATTATTTTATCTATAAACTTTTCAAGAGTTACTTATGTGTTCTAAATTATTACATTTAATTTGCAAATATAAAGTAAATCAATTTAAATTTTTTATTTTAATTAATTATAGTTTACAATTTCATAATTCGTTATTTATTCACAGAGTATTAAAATGAGTTGAAATTTACTGTACTCTGTGAAGTTTTATCATGGACAATATTGATGATTAAGATTATTTGCCATATTGACTATCTTTTTAAGAATTTGGAAAACAAATACAAATTAATTCATCTTATGTTTGAAAAGTAATAGTGACAATAGAGAGCAGTTCATTATAAATGTAATGGAGCTGAATGGAAGTATATAGGGTTTATGACAAATCATCATCAACCCAAGCATCACAATTGATGAGCATAAGAGATAATCATTGTCAGTGTGCATACATAAGCATTGGAAATAAAAAAAACAATATATAAGTTGTAACATGGGATAATAATGTACCATCAACATCATTAATCTTTAATAATCAACAGTCAATTTTGTAACTAGATGTAAAAGTGACAACATAAAATCTGAAATATCTACAATAACAAACATAAAAAGATGTTAGGTTTATGAGACCATTCTCATCATCATCAATGTTTGGGACAATCAGGTATCATGAGGGTATTGACAATCTATAAGCAAATTTGTAGAGTCGAAACTGAGCTGAATTAAGATCCATATGGCTATCTGGTTTGTACGGCTGGATTTGAAGACAATTACATGCCTGAAAAGTACAGGCTTTCAAATTGATAGAAACATGTTTTATAAGTGCTGACTTTTGTGTTAGTATTTTAGATCTAGTTTCTAGAGTCCCAGTGCTCCACTGAGGTAAGCCATAAGCTGGAAAACAATTGGTCTGGAGATAGGGACTTTCCCATAGAGATTTGAAATTCTTTCTCTTTTGGAATTTATAAAATAAAGCTTGATTAGAGCTGTTAGTAAGCTCCATCTAGTGATCACTTAAATGGAAGCTTAAAAGCAAGTTACAAAATTTATGACTTGATTTATTAATTATTGTAAGTGTACCATTAAAGGCTTTTGCAATGCTATATTGTGGCAGCTATTACTATGTGGTGAAACTGAGCTGAATTCAGCCCCATATAGCTATCTGGTTTGTAAGGCTGGATTTGAAGACATTTACCTGTTTGAAAAGTTCAGGCTTTCAAACTGATAGTAACGTGTTTTATAAGTGCTGACTTTTGAGTTAGTATTTTAGATCTAGTTTCTAGAGTCCCAGCATCCCACTGCAGTGAGCCATAAGCTTGAAATCAATTGGTCTGAGATAGGGACTTTCCCATAGAGATTTGAAATTCTTTCTCTTTCGGCACTTATAATATAAAGCTTGATTAGAGCTATTGGTAAACTCCATCTAGTGATCACTTAAATGCAAGTTATGAAATTTATGACTTGTTTAATTATATATATATATATACACACACACACATAAAACATATGAAATGCATCAAGAATATATATATATATTCTTGATACATTTCATATGTTTTATGTGTAGGCATTGATACATCACATAGAAGTTCTTTCTCTCTGACTCCTATTAATAAACAATTATAACTGACTTAGAGAAATAATTATTTAAGTTTAAGCATCAATATATTCTGGAGACAAGTAAAAATAAGACAGGGGCTTTGATGCAGTAAATATTTTACATGTATTGTTGTAATATATATATATATATATATAATAGTAACTTACAGTTATTATTATTGGTCTAACGTGTTTTATCTCTTGTGAAATTATTTATAAATATAAATTTTTATTTGATTATTTTATTATGTAACATATATGTACTATTTATATATACATTTAAGTTTTAAATAATACATACCTTAAGCTTTTGAGTAAAATGCCAGATTTGAAGTTAAGAATAAATACTTATATATTTTTTTATTTTATTATTAAATCTTAATGTCAGTGGAACAATTGATAGTTGAGTTAAGCATGAACTTGTATATAACACACGAGCAGATTCATTCGTTCTCTTGATATAAAAAAAACGAAAGAAAAAGAAAATCTTTTCTCTTTAAAAATAGCATTTTTCTTTTATCAATACTACTATTTAACGATTGGAATTTAAATATTAACTTTTCCAAATTAAAATAATTTGTGGATTAAAAGTCTGCAAGGAAAATATATTTAATTTTCTACTCAATCTTAAAGGAATATCAATATAAAAGAAAAGAACGTCTGTTTAAGTTTTTTGGAAACTACGTTGTTTTAATACTTCCGTGATTCTTCGGATATATATAAATTTAAGATAATTATATATATATATAGGATAAAACAATGGGTTTTGAGTAAAACAGCTTTATATCGTAAAGGTTTCGAAACCAACCTTGCATGCTATTTTAAAATATTTTGAAATATTGAATATATAGAACGTCTAGTGATAATAGAGAAATGAAGATTAAGAACATCTACATTTGAAGAATATTTATTTTATTTCACATTAATCCGGTCATTGGATGTTAGTAACAGTTTATCGTTTAAGGATAAATGGAATCATCATTGTACCAATGGATTGGTGATATGCTTCGTAAGAGATCTTCATTGGGATGATGAACTATAGACTTCAATATCTACTCTCAACTCTCTTATAAATAAGTTTCCTTTATTATTTATTTATATATATTATAATAATGCTTATATTATTTTAATATGTTTATTATTATTATTATCTTTATTTCAAAATTGGCATCGCATCATATATATCTTAAAAGGAAAATTATATTTATTATTAAATATAATTAATTGAAAGCTTAACATAATTCATCAAATTAGATGAGGGATATAAAAAATAGTTATTATTTGACAGATATCTTAAACAGGATTATATTGTGTTTACTACGTAATATTGTAAACGTTTAATGTATTTTTATTTATTAAAAATACATATAATATATAAGTTATACAATGGTAAATAATACTTATATATGGGTAATTGTGAAGCATATAAATAAGAACGATAAATAAATTAATAAGTTACATAAATTATTAATTTTTGAACCCAGATATCTGTTAATTTAAGCTATTTTCTTTAATTTTTGAAAGTTTATTATAGTATTGAGTTTTATCATAGGGTATTAAATAAAAAAATATCATTTATTAATATTCTTTTAAAATGATAAAATTCATCTGTATTTATTTATTAATATTTTATTATCTATTCTATTATATTTTTTATTGTTTATTAAATATTGATTTGTTAACGTGATCTCTTTGTCTAATCATTATTGAATTATATTATATATATGCTAGTATTATAAATATCATATGAATAATAGTTATAATTAATGCTTATATAAAGGCATATGAAATAACTTGTTTTGAAATTATTCCTGAAAAGAGCTAATTGCAAATTCTCCGTGAGTTTGAATATCGTGGCATAATGGTGACTGAAAGAGGGATGAAAGATGGATGACCTGGTCTAAATTGTATTTAAACTTATTTAAAGATTATTGAGCTAGCATAATAAAGATATATATAATCATGGATTTAGTATTTCATCGATTCATTTCCAGCATTCTACTTGAAGACCCAAAGTCCGATTGTAGTGAAATGCGTATCCTCTTTCTAAGGAATTTAATCATCTCTTTATATTTAACAAGACCAACTTAGATTTTAAATATAATCCATTCTGTTATATTTGGCGAACCTAACTGTGAAGCATTAAGTTAATGATTTCTAAACATTAAATATAATTGATTATATTACAATTAATACATCAACTGGGATGATTAAATGCCGTTCCGTTATATTTGGTGCCTCAACTAAGGCTATGAAATAGGCTGTCCCGTTATAATATATATATATTCTTATAATTTTTTTTATTGAACCAAGTTAGACATAACATGATAAGAGTCTATTCAATGCATTATTTAATATTATGGCTTTCACTGATAATAGAAAATGTTTTTTTTTTACTGGAAAGATATATTTTTTCCTGTTTCAAAATGCTGCATCTTCTAAACATAGTCTGACATATTTTTTCCTGTTTAAAAATGCTGTCTTCTAAACATAATCAAAACTATGTTGCAGACCCTGTTAAATGAATGATCTGTAAAAGACACTTTTGATAAAGTTAGTCAATAACAAACTAGATATAGATATTTGTCATGTAAGTTATGTAAAGAAAATGGTAACTGTATTTATGCCAGTTTTAATAATCTAGATTCAATTAATAAAGTTAATACAAAAACAAGACTATAAATAATTAAATTTATGATGGATATATACATTCTTGTCATAATTTTAGTTAATATTTAGTAATAAAAGTATAGATTTATTAAAATAATTTTAAAAATGTATTTTTTACTAAAAAAGTTCAACTTGCAGGTATGCAATGTATATAACATATTTCAAACAACACATTATACTTTTAAGTTGCTTATAATATAATTACTACCATTATCATTTAATTATCACCATAGCAGTTTTTGCCATACAAAATTACCACCTAGTGCAAGTCATAATAATCAATAAATTCTAGAAGGTTTAGTGCATCAAACCCCTATCTTATACCTACTCATCCAATATCCACTAGTTTCTAGCTTTACTTTCATCAATAAAAAGTTTTGTATCTGAGAGCACTGCATCTAGACATTTGGATCTAATGCATCCTTCCAGAAATCTCTTTTTATTTTTTAAATTAAGGATACACCTAAGTGCCCAACTGAAAACCAGTAATGTTTTTAATTCAAGTTAATTTGATCATATAGTTACACAAACTTGGATTACAACAATATTGTATTTTCAGTTTGGGCTTATGACATATTTAACTAAAAAGATAAAAAGTGGTTTCTGAAGGAATGCATTAGATTGAGAGATCCAGGTTTAATGCTCTCAAATCTACAATCAAAAGATAATAATTAAAAACTAGTCTGGGGATATTGTATCAGTGGAGAATGGACAGGAATTTTAATACCCTAACTTGGTAGCATTTATTAATTACTTGGCCTTTACTAGGTGGCAATATTATATGAAAAAGATTGCCACTGTGTTAACAATTTATTTAAGCATAAAAAATGCTAGTCATGTAATGTTATAGTGGTTGTTAAATACTTGAGAATTGCATGGCATTCAGCACTCCAATGTCAGATTTAACAATTTAACAAGTATCATTCACTTTATAAGAGAAGAGTTATTTTTACTATTTACAATTCTCAATTAAGAATGAATCATGTAATCTTCATCTCACAGTCCACCTCTCTACTGCTGCCAAAACTATTAGATATTCATACTATCCTTTACTTTAGACTACTCATCTTCATAATTCTTTTCAAAGTATTATTCAGCCTTTCAGATTCATAATCTAGGTTAAATTCAATTTCTTTTCCATTTCATAATTTAATCAATAAATAAGCTATTGTCATTTTAACATTTCCACATTACAAATCATATCATTGCAATTTATTTTCCTCTCTTTTCTAGATTTATAACTTAGAAGTGTCCAATCTTTAGACATTTCTTTCAAATCTCTGCTATATATAAATCTACAAATAAACAAATAAATCATTTTAAAAGCTCTTTTCTTAATTTCACCTTTAATAGTTCACACATCAATCGTTTCTCTTCATTAAAGGCTGTTAATTACTATTTCTGTTATTAGATCACTAGCTCCATAAAATGATGTTTTACATATTCACTTTAAACTATTTCATTAAATTTCATTTTATAACATAATAATAAGGTTACAATATATTATGGTATTCATTCAAAATAAAAACAAACAAATGTATATAGAGAAAAGCTTTACCTAATCCTAACAGCATAGTATGCTTAGCATGCTGTCAACTACTCAGTAGTTATATTAATAACAATAGTTGTCCAAGGAGCTTGCGATATTTATCAAAAATAAGTAAGACGGGATTTACACAAAATTTGAATAAAGGATGCAAATAAGTTTATTTAAATGAGCCACTTTTTGAAAGGGGGGTGCAGGATTCTTTTTTGTCTATTATGTGTATGTTTTTGGCAATATATCATGACTTCTTAACTTTATGCTTGGCATCATCTCTTTCAGAGCTGACAATGCTGGCAGATGAAGGATGTCATGCTATTAGGATTAAATTAAGCCTTTTCAATATAAATTTGTATGTATTTATTTTGAATTACATTGTTCTGAGAAAAGTTTATTAAAATTTTAAAGTAACATAATCATATCCAATGAATGTAATATTTACTTGTAATAATAAATATGAGAGTGAACAAAAAATTATCCACATTAGCTGTAGAATTTATTTTATTTGGCTTTCTGAAAAGACATTATTTTTCAACATAATTGCCCTGCTTTTCAGTTTACTTCATTCATCTCTCATCACCCTCTCACATTCCCTTATTAAAAATATTTTTACTCTGAGTTTCAAGCCATTACTGCATGGTTATCTTTACTTCTTCATCATTTGTCCTGTAGAGGTCTTTCATCAGTCAGCTGACAGTCAAAAGATGTAAAAGAATAATAAGAAAAATACTCCAACACTCGAAACAATATTATTGGAGAGAATTGATAGGGTGAGCAGCAGTTTGTGGATATGCATTGTAATGCAACATCATATCATCTTTGGATAATAATCATCTGATTTTATCCAGATTTTAAACTTCAACTCTTCAGTAAGCATTTCACTGTCATGAGCACTGATGATTATTGAACCCTTTTCTTGATAGCGTTTTTATATTGGCACCTGGGAATTTCAAAAAACTAATCATGAATGTTCCAAGCTTATTGCTAACTTTTAAATCTTTTCTTGATTCACAATTAAGAATGTGTTCTGTCCATAGTAATGTCTTAACCATCAATAATTATGATTCTCTTTTAATAAAGTTTCACTATTGTTAGAGTATCTGTTGAAATTTTATTTGTAGATGTTCAAACACTTTTGATGATTCTCTTATATGAATTGTTTTAATGTATATCCCCCAACATTTAAATCCAAGTCTACCATGGATTATCACATAGGCAAAACCATACCTGATTTGCAAATAATTTTCCACATAATCCACTGTCTCTCATCTCTCAAATAAATCAGTTTATATGCACACTCGATTTTATTGTCAGTCATAATTATGGATGGGCATCTGGCTCTTTCTTGCAGAATGACACTTGTGTGACATTTCTTAAAGTTCTAATTCATACATACTTTTTAATGATAAAACACTTGCTTTATATTGTGCACAAATTCTTTAATAAAACTTGGCCCTGGACCCATTCTTAGCCCACTAATAATGAATCACTGCAAGGTGCCCTTCTTTTGAGAATAATCACAGGAGAGGGAGCTATTGTTTCTCTAATCACAATCACATTTGAACTGACAAAACATACCCAAAACTATACAGCAATGTGTGGAAAAGCATAATTGTATAGAAAGTACTGATAAGTTTGTGCACTTAACAGAAGTCTTAATATAAACAATTCAAAATACAGCAAAACTCTCCATATAGTAGTGCCATCTTGTGCTAACAAGAGCAATCAATGGATGCCAGAAGGCTTGTGCATAAAATCTCTATCTAGTGCCTACTCATCCAATATCCCCAGACTAGTTTATGGCTTGTGGCCTTCATCAGTGAGGAGCCTTGGATCTGAGAGCACTGCACCTAGATCTTAGGATCTAATGCAACCCTCCAGCACCCACCTTTTAACTCTATTTAACTACAAAACTATGAGAATGAAATTGAAAACACTATCAATATTTTCAATCCAAGCTCAATAGCTTATATAGTCATATGGGTCTGAACTCAATTCAGTACCCATACATTTTGGTGTCTTTGGCTCTTTAACAACCATAGCCACCACTATCCTATTAGGCAGGATTGGTGTTAAACCACTAAACATCACATGATCACTATCTCATACTAGCACAATAATTGTTATAAACAATTCAAAATACAGCAAAACTCTCCATATAGTAGTGCCATCTTGTGCTAATAAGAGCAATCACTGGATGCCAGAAGGCTTGTGCATAAAATCCCTATCTAGTGCCTACTCATCCAATATCCCCAGACTAGTTTCTGGCTTGTGGCCTTCATCAGTGAGGAGCCTTGGATCTGAGAGCACTGCACCTAGATCTTAGGATCTAATGCAACCCTCCAGCACCCACCTTTTAACTCTATTTAACTACAAAACTATGAGAATGAAATTGAAAACTATCAATATTTTCAATCCAAGCTCAATAGCTTATATAGTCATATGGGTCTGAACTCAATTCAGTACCCATACATTTTGGTGTCTTTGGCTCTTTAACAACCATAGCCACCACTATCCTATTAGGCAGGATTGGTGTTAAACCACTAAACATCACATGATCACTATCTCATACTAGCACAATAATTGTTATAAACAATTCAAAATACAGCAAAACTCTCCATATAGTAGTGCCATCTTGTGCTAACAAGAGCAATCAATGGATGCCAGAAGGCTTGTGCATAAAATCCCTATCTAGTGCCTACTCATCCAATATCCCCAGACTAGTTTCTGGCTTGTGACCTTCATCAGTGAGGAGCCTTGGATCTGAGAGCACTGCACCTAGATCTTAGGATCTAATGAAACCCTCCAGCACCCACCTTTTAACTCTATTTAACTACAAAACTATGAGAATGAAATTGAAAACACTATCAATATTTTCAATCCAAGCTCAATAGCTTATATAGTCATATGGGTCTGAACTCAATTCAGTACCCATACATTTTGGTGTCTTTGGCTCTTTAACAACCATAGCCACCACTATCCTATTATGCAGGATTGGTCTTAAACCACTAAACATCACATGATCACTATCTCATACTAGCACAATAATTGTTATAAACAATTCAAAATACAGCAAATCTCTCCATATAGTAGTGCCATCTTGTGCTAACAAGAGCAATCAATGGTTTGTGCTAGTATGAGATAGTGATCATGTGATGTTTAGTGGTTTAAGTCTTAATATAATTGGAGTGATGATAATTTTTGAAACAGACTCATATACTTGCTTTAGGATGCATCAAATTTTCATTGATAAAGGCATGTTTAAATATAGGCAAAACTCCCCATACAGTAGTGCCACCCTGTGCTAAACAGAGTAATCAATGGATGCCAGAAGGCTTGTGCATAAAATCCCTATCTAGTGCCTACTCATCCAATATCCACAGACTAGTTTCTGGCTTGTGGCCATCATCAGTGAGGAGCCTTGGATCTGAGAGCACTGCACCTAGATCTTAGGATCTAATGCGACCCTCCAGCAGCCACCTTTTAACTTTCTATGATGGCCACAAGCCAGAAACTAGTCTGTGGATATTGGATGAGTAGGCACTAGATAGGGATTTTATGCACAAGCCTTCTGGCATCCATTGATTACTCTGCTTGGCACAGGGTGGCACTACTGTATGGGGAGTTTTGCCTTGGTTTACACCAAATTATGTGCTAGTATAGAGATGGTGATCATGTGATGTTTGATGGTTTAACATGTTTAAATATCCCACTACAAGGCAAGGACTTCTCCAACAGTCTTTCACAGAATAACAGTGAGAGATAAAGCAGTACTCATCAAGCTTGCTAATTGCCAAGTAATGAGGGCTTGAATTGTTTTCAATCCTAGTCAAGAATACCATGATACATTTTTGTTGACCAATATTGTAAAGTAAAAAAAATGACCTGGGTTTCAAAACCAGGTCATAGGTGTGTCAGGTAAATATACTTATTAATGCATAACAAATTCTTTAGATAGATATTATGCTATTTTTAAAATGAAAGTTGTTATAATCAAATTAATAATCGAATGGTTTTATTATTGGAGAGTTCATAGGAAATTTGAGCCCGGAAGTGCCACTACTATAATTGATCCAAGACTTTAAATTCCAGAGTCTGATCTTCTACCACTGTACTAAACTATGCAAGGTAATAAATTAATTAGAAATTAAAATAGCTGAAATATTTCTATTCGAATTATACTGCTTTAAAAACAAAATTTACATAAACATATATGAAGAATAGAAAATTAAAAACAATTTTATACTGTCCCTTGCTGAAGGTATTTGGAGATAAACTGATAATAAAAGTTACTGCTTGCTGCTCCACGACTAAGCAATATGTATAAAACAGCTGTTTTATTTGCTATTATAACAAAAGCCTACAATAATAATCTCACATTATTTACTTTAGCTTATCTTCTTTTAGAAAATATAAAACTCTTAAATATAGTTTATATTTTATCACATAATATGCACATCTGAATGAATAAATATTACAGTTATTCCTTTTTTTTTTTAAAAAAAAATCACCTGAATAATTAATCTTGTGCTAATCATTAAAATATAAAAGAGCATTTGAAGGTTAACATAAAAACAAGTTAATGATTGAGGGAAGGAAAAAAAAGAAAGAAAAGAAATATCTGATGAGTCACCATAGCAACAAGAAGCTTGTCAAAGGCAGCCAAATATGCTATTTATTCCGTTTATGTTTTTTTTTTTTTTAAACTAGCAATGACGAAAATTTTTTTTCAGTTTCTCCCTAAAGATTAAGATATCTGACTATTAAAATAAACAAAAAATAAATAGAAAATTATTATATATATATATTTTCTTTTACTTTCCTTCCTTTTTCATGTCCAGGGACAAAGGTGAAGTAAAATGAACACTGCCTAATTGCATAATGATGTTAACATGAAAACACACTTAAATAATATATATATATAACGATTCACAAATACATAATACAAATATAGAGACAAATTACATTTTATAATCATAATTGAAATACTTATAAAGATTAAAACAAATTATTAACAGCGACATGATACCAAATGAAATAATTAAAGAGTAAAGCAAGTTTATTATGCAAAGACGAGAGTCTATAATGTATTAACTAAAAGCATAATAAATATAAAGGTGACCTAATTAGAAGCCAACAATAGAGTAAATCGATGTATAAAATATTTTTATAGAAGTATAGTATCTTAAAATAATATTTACATATTAGATGAACATTATTTTAATTTATATTTTGTACAGTTTGGTACAGTGTAATAAAGTAGAACAAATTAGTAATTACATAACGTTTTGAGGTGGTTTTATTCTCCTCCTCTCTTCTTCAGGTGTGGCTAGCCTGACCAGTGACAATGGTAGCACAGAATTCGAATTACACTTTTAGATACTTGAATATCGAATTTTAAAATACACTCCAATTGATTTAGCTTATTCTGTTAAAGGTTTCTAAACTCGAACCATTGCATTAGGTACTGGAGAGTCATATGATCTCTGAAGCAAGTAATATTTAATTACTTAAATTTGGCATTATAAAGATATTCAAAAAGTCTTTAAAATATTTAGAATGCTATGAAAGTTAAAACCCTATTCTAGAGTTATACTCAATAATATTATACACTATATTTAAAAAGTACACATTAAATGCAAACATGTATTAAATAAGCCCTGTAATTTTGGAAATATAAATGACTATCTTGAAATAATATAATAGATACATTATTTTTTTTTGTTTAAACCGTGTATTATTTTTCATTACATATCGATATTTAGATGAACTAGCATCTGTCATTGTCAAGATTAACTTTTGGAAAATCTCAAACAATAAATGATTGAATTCAAGATGAGAAATGAGATTCAGCTTAAAGCAGTTTAGCATTCAAAATTGGAGGCTTATCAAAATGTTATTTCTCATCTATTAATTTTAAGTTAATATTAGAAGACAAAGATAAAATGATATGCTGAGCTTCATCAACCCTATTTAAACCAGTAGATCTCTTTAATATTTCAAATGACTCTTTCATGGTTCTTAAATCATACCTTTCCAAATTGGCAAATATTTGCACCTTGTCAAAATCAGGTAGGTGACAAATTTCTAAAAAATGGGATGTAAAAACTGATACATTAATTTTCTGATTAAAAACATTTTTATGTTCATTAATTCTGACATTTATTCATCTATTAGATGGACCTACATAGCTTCTTGAGCACTGCAAACATGACATACCAAGGTGGTTTATGAAATTCCATGTTTGCAGTCCTCAAGAAGCTATTGTATGATTAGGTTTCAGTTGAAGTGACGTTTAGTAAATTCTAGACAATTTCACCATCATTCATTCGGACATCATAAATAGTAATTTAAAGTGAGTGGTCTATCTTCATGATTTCCTTGCCAGTACTTCAGATTTGCTCGTATATAATCATTTGAGTTGTAGGAATAAGTGGATTCATTTTGTTCCTGCATAAATACTATATCTTGTATTGGAGAGGAACGTATTCATTTATTATTAACACTCGCAAAAAGCGCATGCACAATTAGCTTGAAAGGCTGATATTTGAATGTAATACAATTGTAAACATAGTGCTATATAAAAATAAATGCTTATTATCCTTTTATGTTAAAATACCCATACATACACACACATATAACTTAAACATTATATTATAACATTTTAATAACAAAAAGTATACTTCTATTTTAATCATTTATATATATATATATATATTGAAGCAGTCGGATCTGAGATCAATCCTAGCTTCATGACATCTAACCATAAGCCCAATTCAAACCCCTAGTACTAACCTTAAATTTCCAGTGCAATGGGGCTTTATATGTTCAATCCACACTAATTTCCATAAAGAAAAACTATTACAGAAATGTGTAATAAAATTAATTCATTTGAGTTTAAATTAATCAATGCTATTAGTAAATTCATGATAGAATTATTTATGAATTTATATATATATATATAACAACTGCATGGATTGTGCATATATAATTGTAAATATTTAAATATATATAATTGTTTGAAAGTTTCATTGCATCGGGAATGTTTGTTTTTACTTTAAATAATTTGTTAAAACTTTAATGATTAAAAGCTACATTCTTTCGATAAGCTTTCAGATTTTCCTTTTCCAAAACAATGGGTTAAGTTTTATTAATTAGAAAAAAAGATAAGTATTTAAAATATAAGGATTTCCTAATTAAAATCATTTTCTGATTTTAAGAATTCATTTTTTAATTAGAAAATGAATTCAAGTTAATGAGTTTGAAAGCCTTATCGAAGGAATGTATCTAAAAACAACCAGTAAATTTGATAACATTGATAATGAAAGAAGCACTAGCCCGAAGGCATCAAATACAGTGTATACAGCTCTGAAAAGTTTGGAGAGGGAAGCCATCTTTGTTGTAGAGAAGTGCCAGTCAACTCTGTGCGTTTTTAAATTATGAAATTAAATAGTGTTTCGATCAGGTGAAGGGTTAAAATGTCAGGAATCTGGTTGTGGTTCCTGAAGTCCCATGAAAATCTTCAATGAAGCTGCTAAATCCTTTCTGGACCAATCATACTGCTAAAATCATGAAAAATCAATAAAATGATGTTCAAGTAATTGATCAAATGCATGCCTACGTTTTACCAACACGGATGTGTAAACTAAGGAAACCAGCACCGGAATAAATGGGTAATATATTTCCATAATGAATCTTAAACTATCTGGCCAGTTTCCAAACTTTACTTTACACTCTCTTTAAGAGCTCTTCTCATTTATTAATGTAATAATCTCTGTGTAAAACTTACTTTTATTTATCCTATTATGTTGTAATTCTAAATCTCTAGTCCTTAGATTTAATTCTCCTTTCTTACGATGGTGGTTCATTTATTATATTATATATATTTTGTGTTATTTACTAATGTCATTTATTTTTAATTATATGCCAATAATCCTTCGACTCGATGAGCTCCTTTGTCCCATTTGCTTTGTGCAAATAATATAATATTAATTCTGATAGTAAATTCTCACCCATTAGAACTAGGTTTATATAGTTCTATTAATCATTGAGTCGAAAGAAATTATTAATGTTTGTTATTTTTATAATTGGCTAATAATAAATTATTAGCTTCATTTCTAATCTATGCCTCAGCTATTTTCTCATATTCACCAATGTGTATTTATTCATATATAATATTAAAATGTTTTTTGCAAAAAGGGCCGATAAAGGAATCAAATAAATATATTCTAATTCAACTTTGTTACTTGCTATTTAGATTCAGGAAGGGCATGATATTTGGGGCATGATTAATATAATTTTATAATGCGTTAAAATAGTTTTAGTTAAAAGCTCGTTTGACTTTAATTAATTTGATCAAGTCATTATGTAGAGCATTCTATAATTGGATTTTATTTTTCAAACAGTGACTATCAAGTCATCATCTTCAACATTGCTGGTGTAGGGCAATCTTCTGCTCCATTAGGCTTGTCGGTGATAATATTTCTGTTATTTTAAATTATCGAGGAAGAGAGCACATCCTCTCCTGTTCATATTATATTTGGAATACCAAAGGCTCATAGTCAAAGGGCAGTAAGACTTGTGAAATGCAAGCAGTCATAGGACTTAGATCATCGACCAGCTATTGTCTTTCAATTTCATTTTATAGCTCATAATTTGTCAGCACCGTTGCCTCTCTGTTCCGGTAAAGCCCGCTCTGATGCTCATAATTCATGATGAAGTGATTTCAATTAAAGTCAAACAAATTCTTAGTTATCTCAAAGTAAATAAGTTTTCCAATAAAGATTAATGTTATGCCCTAAAATACATCTCTTGCTCTTCATGAATGGATTTGCAATTGTGAAAATAAATCTCACATTCTTTCGTGTAAAATTAGAGTAATAATGTCCTTTACAAATGAATACCTTTATCTGCCTTTATTTTCTTGTTGGGGGCATAGACATAGAATTCCATAATAGTGCTTAATACTCATTGGCATATAATAAGGACCACCACTCTTATTATAATTATAAACATTGTTTAAGAACTAGAATTAATTAATATAATCATTATTTAAAATTCAAAAAAACAAACTATTACTATTAAATATTTTATAAGCACACTTGGCTTCTTAGTTCTTACTTCTCTTATTCAATAATTATTTAATGTTAAGGCTCGCTGTCTGCATAGGCAACCCGAACATATACATATGATTTGATTTAAAATTATCTTTAGAATTTATTATCCGATATTAGTATTAGTTCAGGGGTCTCTAATCCTCACCAACCATTGAGCTAGTTTATTGGCGCATAGCACTGTGCTGTCGATTTAGATTTCTACTAATCTGAGCAGGTGAGTTGGGTTTGAATTCAGTTTGAACCGGCTGAGTTTGGATCTGATTTGTGTTCAGGTGGTGGTGTTTTTTCGACTGGTACAATATATATATATTTATTAAGTTAACTAACATTAGTAATCTATATGAAAACATAAAAATAACCTTAGGCCAAGTTGTATTTTAGCAACTACATGCAAAAGAAATAATCCAGAACTCAATTATGCAATTATTAATTATGATGCAGTCAACAATAATCAAATACAAAATCATGAAATGAAATAGTAATTCAACACATGCTAATTACCACAAGTCGATTCTACTATAAAAGCTCAATAAACTAATTTCCAAATTAATTCTCTTACAAATGAAATAGTCACTACAGTTAATTATTTTGCTGTGTTCAGTTACTGAACACATTAAAAAGATATATCAATAGTTTGAACAAAATTTCCTTGTTTATGAAATCTTTGTTAACAGAGAACTTTAACATCACTCGAGGAAAGAGTAAATAAATTACTCTTTAAGATTGTTAATAATAATTTCAAAAATGAAATTATGTTTAATATAATATTTAGAGAAATTCTTAATGAAATCATTCTAAACTTAAATTTTAAGAAAAATAAATATCATCAAAAACACTTCTATACCTAAACAAAATTACTTTAAGAAGATTTCCAAGTTATATAAATGCATCATGAGTAAAGACAAATTGCCATAGGCTCTAATGGTATTGTTCGAACCTAACAAAGTGTAATTACTCATTCCTACTAAAATGCCTAATATATAAATACTTCATCTATATAACACAATATCTAACTTCAATTTATAGTGAGATGATTTATGAAAAGAGATGTCAACATCATACAAGTGGAATGTTTATGAATAAGAGGGTATACTGATTGTCTTACCTATGATTGATGACTGAAAAATAAAGAACTTTATTCTTAATGAACTTTTAATACAGCATATCATCTTTGCATATCAACATCCATAAATATCTAATTTTATTTCCTTTGCTTTTAAAATCTACTTATGTTAGAATAATTCATTTCAGAAAATCATTAGATGAAGAGATAATGGAAAGATCATTGGGTTAAGCGACTTGACCATGGTAATAAGTAAACTTAATATGAATATAAGATATTATTGTTCTGCATATTAAATACATTCACTTATGACAATACAGAATTTTTGTTTATTACAAGTTCAATTAATTTAGTAATATTTGTTTATTTATTTTTCTGTATAAATGACTAATAATCCTTGGATAAAAGGTCCTTTATTTCAATGATAGGGACCATACATAGATGGGGGTCTCATAAAAATGAAATTATTTCAAAAGGATCCAATATTACAAAAGTATTAATATATACATATATTATTTAATCTAAATTTAGTTAGTTAGTATTATTATAATTTTTGAAATTATAAAATTTCATATATTATTTTACAACTTATTAAATATTGTTAGCCTTGTAATGCATATCTACTATGGAGATATGGGAATGTATCATTTAAAATTTTATAGATTAACTTAGTAAAAATGTATGTATATCACTCATAATTATAAATTTTGATATATAAAAATAAATTTGAATTGTTGTCAGTTAATAAGTATTGTTAAATTTTTTATTTTAGTTTCAGAAAGTCTCTGATTTATTTAAATTATTTATTTTATTTTCATAATAAAATAAGATTATAAATAAATATATATATATATATATATATATATAAATCCATATATAGGCTGCAGAAAGGAGTTTGCTATTAACTGAAAGGAGACCCTTTGATTCCTCTTGGAGGCCTTAAAGAAACCGAGCAGGGCAAATTCCTAATGTACATTCGATATGTTTTTGTCATTGCAGCGGCTATTACATTGTGATTATTCATATAGTATATAAACATGGATAGGCTGCTCACCAACACACATTAGCCAGCATGGTGAGTTTATTGGATTTTTATCTCCGAGTTAAAGAATATTTTTTCAATATATACAATCATGACAGACAAAAATAAATCATGGCCCTTATTCCCAGGAGGCTGTAAAGTCACCAATCAAGGTAGCGGTTGGTGGCCAAAGGTGGATGGTGCTAAGAATCCCCTGACTGTGGACTCAGGCTGCCATTTGATGACAACTTTTTATTTAGGTACTTACAACTGCAGACCACTTTCAAGTGAAGGAAGATTGCAAGAGTTAGAAGAAGAACTATCTTATATTAAATGGGACATTATTGGACTTTGTGAAGTTAGAAGAAATGGTGAAGAACCAATTGATTTAAAAAGTGGACATGTACTCTACTATAAAGGCACAAATATTGAAAATACAAGTGGAGTAGGATTCATTATAAATAAAAAATGGAAGAATAACATTGTGGAGATTGATGGAGTATCAGACAAAAAGGCAAGATTAGTTTTACAACTAAACAGCAGATACCAAATGCAGATAATTCAGGTTTTATGCCCCAACAAGTTCTGATAGTGATGAACTAGTAAAAAGATTTTTATATGGATGTACAAAATGCTTTTGATCAGAGTAAAAAAAAAACATTTTAAAATTGTTATGGGAGAATTTAATGCTAGAATTGGTAAACAAATGAAAGATGAAAATGCTGTGGGTAATTTTGGTTATGGTAATAGAAATGAGAGAGGACATAGACTTGTGGAGTTTGCAGAAAAAATAAAAACTTTATATTATGAATTCTTTTTTTTTGAGAAAAAAATTAAAAGGAAATGGACATGGAATCATCCAAATGAAGGTACAGCAGAATTGGATTATATTTTGACTAACAGAAAATACATATTCTTGATAAATTTAACACAGGAAGTGATCATCGATTAGTAAGATGTAAGATACATGTTAATGCAAAACTAGAGAGACAAAATTTATTAAGAAAAACAATATTTACAGTTGAGATTCCTAATCTTCACAAACATTCAAATGAATTTAAATTAAAACTCACAAATCTGTTTAAAGCATTAGTAGATTTTGAACATGATTCAGATTTGAATGAAATTAATAGGAAAATAACTGATACAATTTTAAAAGCTGCAACAAAGATATCTGGTAGAAAAAAGCAGCAATTGACCAATAAAATTTCTACTGAGTCTAGAGAATTTATGAAGAAAAGAAGGAATATGAAAATATACAAAAATGATGCATTAAAAAGGATTGCATATCTCAAATTTTGTAAAATGGTGCAGAAAAGAGTTGAAAATGATATAAGAATCTATAATTGTGAACTAGCAAAGAAAGCTGCAGAAGAGAATAAAAGTCTAAAGAGTGCAAACCAACATTTTGGTATTGGTAGGAAATTTATATCTGCAAAAAGAAAAAAAGATGGCATTATTACTAAAAAGAGAGATGACATCTTGAAATGTGTAGAAGACTTCTATCAAGAATTATATAGTAATAAAAAACAAGTACCTCCTATACCTATTATATCTTCTGAATTGCCCAGAATTTTGAATGAGGAGGTGAGACATGCAATTAAATTTATGAAGAAAGGGAAGGCTCCAGGTAATGATGGAATTATAATTTAATTGATATATTAAAAGAAGCGGGTGAAGAAATATAAATTTTTTTAGCAAAGTCATATTCCAAATGTCTAAATGACAAAGATGTGCCAGATGATTGTAAGAATGCAGTGTTAATATTAATATTTTAAAAAGGTGATAAAGAAGATATTAGAAATTACAGACCTATCAGTCTTTTATCAGTTTATACAAAATTTTTACTAAGATAATTACAACTTGTCTACAGAGAACACTGGACTTCCACCAACCAAAAAAAAAAACAAGCTGAATTTAAAAGTGGTTTTAGTACAGTAGATCATATCCAGGTATTGAGAGAAGTTATAGAAAGGACAAATGAATATGAGTTGCCATTATGCTTAGGATTTGTAGATTATGAAAAGGCATTTGATTCTATAAACATTTCTTCAGTGATTAAAGCATTGGCTCATCAAGGTATAGATCCAGGATATTGTCATATTTTAAAGAATATTTATAAAAATGCAACAGCAACAATTATATTACATAATGATAGTAGGAAAGTCAACATTGAAAAGGTGTAAGACATAGTGACTTCATATCTCCAAAACTTTTTAAGCAGTTCTGAAAAAGTATTTTGTGGATTAAAATGGGAAGCTAAAGAAGTGAAAGTAAATGGAGATTATTTAAGTCATTTAGATTTTGCAGATGATGTAAATGTTTTTGAAAAGAATTCTTTAGAGTTACAGGAAATGTTGCAGGAGTTATCAGATGAAAGTAGGAAAGTAGGACTAAAGATAACTGTTAAAAAAACTAAAGTGATGTTTAATAGATTTTCTCAAAATATGAAAATAAAGATTGATTATGATGAATTAGAAGAAGTTAACAGTTACAAATATCTTGGTAAGATTAGTAATACAGATGGAAACATAATGGATGAAATTAATCATAGAATTAAACTTGGTTGGAGTGCTTTTGGTAGAAATAACTTGATACTAAAAGGAAATATGCCTTTGTGTTCGAAAAGGAAGGTATTTTTAATAAATGTGTTTTGCCAGTTCTTACTTATGGATCTGAGACTTGGACACTTAATAGAAAAACAATACAGAGACTTCAAATCTCTTAAAGAAGTATGGAGAGATGCATGTTGGGAGTAACAAGAAGAGATTGAAAACGAAATGTATGGGTAAGAAAACAAGCAGCTGTTACTGATCTCCTTGAAAAAATTAAAAGACTGAAGTGGAGTTGGGCTGGCCATATTGCTAGAGGAGATGATAATAGGTGGACAATTGAAATTTTAAACCAGATTCCAAGAGATTGTAAAAGACCCAGAAAGAGGCCACATGTGAGATGGATGGATGAAATAAGAAAGTGTGCACAGGTGTTGTGGAGAAGGGAAGCTAAAGATCAGAAAAGATGAATTAAACTTGGAGAGATCTTCATCCTGCAGTGGATTGATAATGGTTGATGATGATGATGATGATCCATATATATTTATCATCCTAACTTAACATCATAATAACTTGGTTGAAAATAATTTTGAGAATCTATTGAAATTATGTTAAGTATTATTACTATTATAGGATATTGACAGACCCCTGAAGAGAGTTAAGTACAAAACTCACTCCAAGTTCAAATACTGAGCATAACAGAATAATCAAGAGAGGTGAAGATGGGATGAATTGGTCTAAATTGTATCTATATTTATTATTTAGATATTACATTATCATATTTGAAATAGATACAATCACGCATTTAATTTTTATTACATCATTCATGCCATCCTATATGAAGAGCCTACACTATAGTTAGAGGCAGTCACCCTCATTCCTTAATTTTTGCTGACCATTACAAGATACACAGACAAGTAAATAACTTAAATAACATTATTTATTAATTCCAGATACTCTCCAGTGATTTCAAAAATTATCTGTAGACATTATTGTTTAATGATTAAAAATAAATTGATAATAAAAATATCTAAGATTAATTATAAATATGCAAATACATTTAACTAATACTATATATATATTCATTAATGAAAAATAATAAAAAAATTAAATAATCTAAATAATGTATACGTTCCAAAATTTTTTTAGTTATAAATATTTTATCTATTTTTAAAATGACATTATATATATATATCTTTAAATTTATATCATGGTTTCTCTAGATAATTTAATAATTTTATCACTGGTGGATAAGCTCAGATCTAAATTATACTAAAATTCTATTTAGTTTATACTTGTTATTTGGTTCTGATTAATATATATATATGAGCAATAAAAGTTAAGGCTATATATGAGCAATAAAAGTGAAGGCTCTCCCATCATCAAAAGCTATGTTTACCAACTCCATCTTTGAGCTTTTTTTAAGGCATTTCTTTGAAATCATAAAGATCACATCACTCATACTCAACATTTCAGGTAGACTTAGTTAAGTATGTTTTTGTTCTTATTTCAAATAAATTTGATATTTTAGCTGAGTTTAAAGTCAGTACTGAAAAGTCCTAGCAGAATTCTTCTTAACTAATATAGAATGGTTCCATACCAAAAACTGAAATTTCTTTTGTGATATTTGATGCACATGATTGTACTTTGACTTCCACTTTTTTCCTTTATAGCATTTGCTTAGCAAAGACTACCTTTCCAAAAAAGCCTTTTGCTCATTTTCATTTTTATCATTAATTCTGTTTTTTTTTTAATTTTTAATTATTGACCATTAATGTTTTTTCTTTATTATTTAATTACTTGTAAATATAGGTTATTATTATTTGGATTCCACCTTTAATTAAACCTTTATCAGTAATCTTAATTAGTTCTTGTTTTTTTGTCTTTTTTTTTTTTTTTTTGAAAACTTAAATGAAATGATAAGCAAGGTTACAAAATATACTTAGTGTATGAAACATACACAAAGGTTTATAGATTTTAGGAATTTCTATAAATACACATTTTATTATAATTATATAACTATAGATGTAACAACAAATAATCATAAATGTATATATAAGTAATTGAGACAGTATCTGTCCCTCTCACTGAGTTATGTAAAACATCAACAACTATTTAAAAATAGTTTGGTACCATTTTATCTTTTAGCTTTGTTGTTATATAAGCTTAGTTTTTTAATCCAGTTTTAAAATATATGGTAAATTTTGTCTTTTATTTTAATTTAATTGTAGACTAAATTAAACTGATTTTTCATTTGATATATTGGACTTGTTAAAAATAAGATTCAGTCTTGATTGTCTGAATGCTTTAATGATGGATTTCATATTATTTAGACTGCAACATATATATTGTAATGGGATATATATACGTTACATTTAAATTTTAGTACTTGAATTTTTTTTGTAGATATCTAATAATGAATTAAAACCACAGATGTTCAAAATGTACAAATAATGAGTTATTAATTTATTAATAAGTTTAATTTAAATATTGAAATAAAATAAGCTTAAAAAATTATAGAACAGAAGCAAAGATTCTAATTTTTAAATAAATATAATAAAAATCTTTTAATCTTAAAAATAACTAAGAGAGTTTTTAACAAAAATAAAATTACAAACAGATCCTTAGAACAAACGAAATAGATAAGAGTCGAGGAATAGAAACAAAAGGCTTGTTTTTCCCACCCCAGATATATACAAAAACCCAAAGAACCAATGAAATACATATATAAAATATGTCAGATGGATCCATGCATTCCAGCGATAAGATGCTTCAGGATTATAAAAGGAAAAATTCAAAAGAAATAATTAATTAGATTAGAATTTTGAATTCATTTGTCATTACTGAAAAGTTAAAAAAAAGTTATTGTCACTGTTACCAAAAAATGTAATCTGTTTAATTGTGCTTCCCTTGGACCGGCCGGCTGAAGGCAGCTTTCATCTCCATGGATCCCAAGACCAAACCACTGGTTACATCTTCAGAAATCATCGTAAATCTTCATAAATCGTCATCATCCACAAAAATGGCCCTTGCATAAACTCAGATCTTCACTGCGAAGAAACAAGCCCAGAGAAAGGAAAGTATAAATTATAAGTGATAAAAATGAAATATAACCTCTCTTTAATTTAAAATCTTCAAACTTTATTTTCCTTTAAATATGAACTATAGACTTTCTTTCCTGATCAAACCTGAATTTTATTTTTTATAAACTTTGCAATTTTAAAGTCTTATCTAAAATTTAAACTAATCTTTTTAAAATATGTATTATATTTTTTTTATATTTATGCTTAGTATAAGGTCTGTTTGTAAAAGGGTAGAAGTTTGCAACTGCAAACGAATTTAAAGAAAAAATCAAACCACATATCATTATTTGTGCATTATTAGATAAAAAAGGGTCAAATCTATTATTTGATGTAAAGATAAGTAGAATACAATGTATTATTTTAAAATAAGTTAAATACCCTAAACTAAATATTTTTTTACTAAAGTAAATTATTAAATTGACTTAAATTTAAGTTGAGTGTAGAAGGTTGCTTAGACTCATTTAAGTATATGCTAGTTTAAAGGGGTTTTGATTTTGAACTATTTGTTTCATAGTCATGTCAATGCTGGTGGAGGGATATATGGAGGTTTATATCAATGTAATGAGAAGTGTGCTAGCACACAGGGCAATGTACCCAACTGAATGCATGACCCCAAAGTGGTAGTCATGGTGTTGAAATGGACATGAAGTACTTCCCACAACATTGACCTCTTTCAGCTCTATGGATAGAGACTATAAGTCAGCAAGATAGACCACTCTCCCATCCATATGTAGGATTTTCACTTTATTATTTTATATGCATGTTTCCTTCACCAGACAGATGTACATTCCTGTACTGGATGAAGGTCATGTTCTTCAAAGAATATCACACTGTCAGATGCACATTGATGTCAGCATGGTTCTAAGCTAACATGTTCACATTGCATTGGTTGCTGATATATATATCGGAGAATGAGCATTGGTGTGGCTGCAGACTTTTAGCCTGGAGCCAAATGTTTTGAAAATCTTTTAAGTGCATCGTCTAGGTGGCCTATTTATGCTCAACAAATTAAAGTTAAAAAAAAATAATGAAACATAAAGCATAATTTTTTTATAGTAATTATTTTTCAAGTTTGTGTGTTGTCACTTATATAGATATGTGAATAAAATGTTTTGTGTTATTAATACTGGCAGTGATCTACTTTATTTTTTTTAATCGTTATTAAAAATATATTTTAATAAATATGCTTAAACCTCTGCTACTCCATGAGCTAGTGACTAGGGCTGACAATCATAATAAAATATATATGTAAAAGTTGGATCTTTAACAGTGTGTGTCTGCTGACTATATAAATTTTTCAGGTTCCAATAGCCTGGTGGCGCTCTGTATGGCAGATACAGTTAGACTCCAACTTCCAATTCACCCCAACAATTATAATTGGACTCCCAATGTGGGCCGATGTTTAATAAATCACAAGTACCTTGAAAATTAAGCCAGTAATATTTTTTTTTCTGAAATGAGTATATATTTTTTATATTAATGTAAAGTTATAGTTTGAATATTGTGTAAAAAATATGGCCATGAAAAAAAAAAAGAAAAGAACTTTAACACATTACAATTATCAGTTAGTACAAACCCTAACTAAAGTCTTTTTTTATCATTTTTTTAATAAGTTCGGTGATATGTAACAGGATATACATATATGTTTCATTTAAATTTTAGTACTTAAATTATTTTTGTAGATATTTAATGATCAATTAAAACCACAGACATTCAAAATGCAGAAATAATGAGTTATTAATTTATTAATAAGTTTAATTTAAATATTGAAATAAAATAAGCTTAAAAAATATAGAATTGAAGCAAAGATTCTAATCTTTAAATAAATATAATAAAACTCTTTTAATCTTAAAAATAATGAAGAGAGTTTTTAACAAAAATAAAATTACAAACAGTTCCTTAGGGCAAAATGACCATTAAAAAGATTATTATGAAATAGATAAGAGTCGAGAAATAGACACAAAAGGCTTGTTTTTCCCACCCAAGATATATACACAAACCCAATGAAATACATATATGAAATATATCATATGGATCTGTGCATTCCAGAGATAAGACACTTCAGGATTATAAAAGAAAAAAATCAAAAGAAATAATTAATTAGATTAGAATTTTGAATTTGTTTGTCATTGCTAAAAAGTTAACAAAAAAGTTATTGTCACTGTTACCAAAAAAATGTAATCTGTTTAATCATGCTTCCCTCGGACCGGCCAGCTGAAGGCAGCTTTCATTTCCATGGATCCCAGGATTAAACCACTGGTAACATCTTCAGAAATCACTGTAAAGCTTCATAAATTGTCATTATCCACAAGAAATGGCTATTGCATAAACTCAGATTTTCATCATGAAGGAATAAGCCCGGAGAAAGGAAAGTATAAATTATAAGTGATAATAATGAAATATAACCACTCTTTAATTTAAAATCTTCGAACTTTATTTGCCTTTAAATATGAACTATAGATTTTCTTTCCTGATCAAACCTGAACTTTATTTTTTATAAACTTTGCAATTCTAAAGTCTTATCTAAAATTTAAACTAATTCTTTTAAAATATGTGTAATATATTGTTTATATTTATGCTTAGTATAAGGTATGTTTGTAATAGGGCAGGAGTTTGTGATTGCAAATGAATTTAAAGATAAAATCAAACACGTATCATTATTTGTGCATTATTAGATTTTGAAAAAAAAAAAAGGTCAAATCTATTATTTGATGTAAAAATAAGTTGAATACAATGTGTAATTTTAAAATAAGTTAAATACCCTAAACTAAATATTTTTTTTAATAAAGTAAATTATTAAATTGACTTAAATTTAAGTTGAGGGTAGATGGTTGCTTAGACTCATTTAAGTATATTCTAGTTTAAAGGGGTTTTGATTTCAGACTATTTGTTTCGTAGTTGTGTCAATGCTGGTGGAGGGATATATGGAGGTTTATATCAATGTAATGTGAAGTGTGCTAGCACACAGGGCAATGTGCCCAACTGAATGCATGATCCCAAAGAGGTAGTCATGGCATTGAAATGGACATGGAGTACTTCCCATGACATTGACCCCTTTCATCTCTATGGATAGGGACTATAAGTCGGCAAGATAGACTGCTCTCCCATCCATATATAGCATTTTCTCTTTATTATTTTATATGCATGTTTCCTTCCCCAGACATATGTACATTCCTGTACTGGATGAAGGTCATGTTCTTCAAATAATATCATGCTGTCAGATGCACATTACTGTCAGTGTGGTTCTATGCTAACATGTTCACATTGCATTGGTTGCAGATATATATCATGAAACGAGCTTTGGTATGGCTGATAACTTTTAGCCTGGAGCCAAATGTTTTGAAAATCTTTAAGTGCATCATCTAGGTGGCCTATCTATGCTCAACATTCTAAAATTAAAAATTAAAGTTAAAAAAAAATAATGAAACATAAAGCATACTTTTTTATAGTAATTATTTTTCAAGTTTGTGTGTTGTCATCTATATTGATACATGAATAAAATCTTTTGTGTTATTGGTACTGACAGTGATCTAGTTTATTTTTTTTTAAACTTTATTAAAAATAGATTTTAATAAATATGCTTAAACCTCTGCTACTCCATGAACTACTGACTAGGGCTGATGGTCATAATAAAATATATATGTAAAAGTTGGATCTTTAACAGCGTGTATCTGCCGACTATATAAATTTTCCAGGTTACAATAGCCTGGTGGTGCCCTGCTCCAAATTCCAATTCACCCCAACCATTATAATATATATATAATACATAACTTTCACCTTATAGTTTAAAACTGTCAAAAATGTAAGCTTACATAACAACAGTGCTAAAAGATAGATTGATATCATTCTACTTTTTCATAGTTGTTGACATTTTAGATAATTCAGTGGCAAGTACAGTTATTTCAGTTTCAATTACTTTTGTAATTATAAATATAATTTAAATTATACATATTGGAGATATGTATTAGATATCAATTGAGAAAATCTTCCATTATATTAATTTTATTTTATTTTTATTTGGGGATATTTAGTAATATTTAGTAAATCCTCCATTTTAAGCTTACTTTATTGAGTAGAACTTGATTAGTGCTGGCCAAGTCCATAAATTGCAATATATATATATATAATTACAAAGAAAGCAAGTCATATGTCACATGACCTAATTTAACAAGCTTTTATTACAAATGTTATATAATAAGCTTGCAAATAAGCTCTGAACAAGCTTTGAAGAATATTGCCAACTCCAGACTAGTTTCTGCTATTGGCTTATTCAGTGAGGTGCTTGGATATTCAAGCATTCCAAGCACCTCACTAAATAAGCCAGTAGCAGAAACTGGTCTGGGCTTGGTGATATTCTTCAAAGCTTATTAAGAGTTTATTTGCAAGTTCATTATATAATAGATAATATTTAAATACATATGTATTGTCTATACTAAAAAATGTAATTAGAAAGGATTTGAACTCAGACTTCCATCTATGTTGCCATGTGTATAAATTGTAAAAGATAAAATGGATATCTGTAGAAGCTTGGCAGTCTGAGTTCAAGTCCTTTCTAATAATTTATATACCAATTAATACATACATTCTTACACTTTCATTATAACATTTAATAATAATTTTGACATAATTTATTTATTTTTAGCCAAACATATAGAAAATATTATTATTAAAGTTTTAATCAAAATATAAGCAAGTATGTATTTGGTGGTCCATATATATTTTATTATATATTTATTTGTGCATATATAATTGATATATTTTTCCAAACTTATGACATTACCTTTGATAAAGTCTATAGTCTATATATAAATAATAAAACTATTGGTCTATTTAACATAATTTATTTTGATTCTGATATTTTCAATGGTAAATTTTTTTATGAACTTCCAACAAACAAAAAGCATTCAATATTTTTTTATTTAATGACAGAAGACTAAACAATATATATTTAATCAACATATAATAAATGTAAAAGATTTAATATTAAATATGTTTTAGTTTATATGTTATGCATAACAATAAATATTGGAATATATATAAAAAATGGACAAGGAAATAAGTAAATAGTGATTTAATATCTTTTTTAAAAGCTATAATTAAAAATTTAATAAAGAAATAATTCATTACATTAAATATATATTTGATAATTCGTATAATAATTGGAACCAAAAATCTATCAATAATATTAAAAATCACATTAAGAGTAACTATATAGAATTACTATTAACAAAAGAGTAATTTAGAATTAACATAAAATGTTTAGGTACTGAAATTAATCAAGTTTATAATAATGACTAAAATGAAATAAAAACATTATTTTGAATAATGAATATTACGAAATGTCAGCTTCTCTAACTCACAAAAGAAAGCAGCAAAATAATATATATTAATACAAATAAAATATAGCAGCGTAAAGTCATGTGATGGGGTCAGGTGATATCTTATTGATTCAATAAAATTAGTGGTCAATTACCAGATTGTTTAATATATAAAAATATGGATATAATTCCAAAACTGTTAAAAGTATACTACCCTAACAATTCACGGAGGAGTGCCAAAGCATGAAACCATTGGTCTGAGGCTAAGAAGTGGTTTTCAAGATAGAGATTTTTAAATGCTTTGTTTATCTGGCATTTATCAATAAAGCTTATTAGAGCAAATTAGCAGAGCTCTTTGTTTTTTACTTACAAGCTTAAAAATTGAGTTGTGATACATGATTTTGATTTTTTGTTGACTATTTATAGTCTATAGTAGATAATATTTATTTTAAAAATAACTGTATAATTTTAAACCGAATAGAATCATGGTTTGTGTGCTGTAGTTTGCTATGGAGATATAGAAAATAACTAGACAAAAAAAGATAACATAATGGAACAATTACAGAGAGATCATATATTAAGTATTTGGCAAATGCTATGAGACAGTTGGCAAAAATATTTAATCTTTAGCCTACATGAAAGATTACAATAGAATAAACGTATATGGAAATGCATTATATTTATTATAATAAAATAGTTTAATCTATATAAATTATGTATACAATTAACTAATAATTTATCATTTAAACATATATAAAAAATCTTCTAATCTGTGTATGTTTATAGATTTGTAATATTGATAACTTAATATTAAAAGAATATATATATACCAATGGATTAAAAAAAGATTTAATAGATATTTTTGATCAATTCGTATATATAAATATAAAAGTTGCAGACTTATAACAAAGTATAGAAAGATATAAATTGGAAGTTACAGGAGAGATCTAAGCAAATTATGTAAGTGAAATAACAAACAACTATTATTGATATCACATGATCACCATCTCTAGTACATAATTGTTACTACACAAGGCAAAACTCTCAATACAGTAGTGCCACCAAGCCAGAAACTGGTCTGGGGATATTGGATGAGTTGGCACTAGATAAGGATTTTATGCACAAGCCTTCTGCCATCCATCGATTACTCTGGTTGCCACAGAATGACACTACTGTATTGAGAGTTTTGCCTTTATTATTGATATCATTGAATGAATTAAAATAATAAAATGAAGCTGAGCCAACAAATGATAAAATATCTATAAAAAGACCACATGTAAGATGAATGATAAAATTAAAAAATTCATTGCTGGAAAATTATGAAAAAGAAGAGTTATAAATCCGAACATCTAAATTAAATTTGAAGGAATTTTAATGTGAGGATATTGGTATATCCAGAAGTTGCTGAAATTTAAAATTGCTTTTTATTTTATAATATATATGAATGTGGGTATCATATATATAAGTGTGTGCATGAGAAACATAGATACATCCGTATTAAAAGTAATAAAATATCACATGACTCTATCACTTGACTTCATTACTCGATGTTTTTTCACAGCATAAATGTGGTGAAAAATAAAGGATGCTGTTGAAATAAATCATATTGATGATAACTAATAAAAGTTTATAATTAAAACATAACATTATTTTTTTCCTATCTCCATAGCTATTATAAATGTATAAATTACTGGCAAACATGAATGTAATAGTAAATTCAAGATATAAGTTTTGTCATTGAATATTAATGCAATAAGTTTAGACATTTAAGGCAAAGTAAATAAATTTGAAATCTGTTTCTTTACATCTTGTTTTACTATATTGTTAATTACACAAAGATAATTTTTAGAAAACACAAATACGTATTTTATAACCTGTTTACCATTTATGACCTTTCCTCTGATTATTATTACTATAAGGCCATTAGAAAGCAATTATTTTGTTAACAAAAATCTGATTGGACCAATGTTAGTAATAACTATTTCAGCCCTATCCATAATATCAACACATTCTACTGCATATCAAACATATTTTAATCTTTAATTTGAAAGTCTTCAATTAGTTAAAATTCTCACACTTGTTTATTAAGAGAGACATAAGTGTAGTAATAAAAATTTACACACAATCTGAAATACTTCATTAATCTTTTTCACTACTAATAATACTCTAAAATGATTTGGGTCACAAAGTGATAGACTATGGAACTCAAGTTCCATGAATTAAGGCAAAATTCTTGTTTAAATTTCTTATGAATTCCCTAATTAATACATTATTTGATTATTTTTACTACAAATAATAGTCTGAAATACAATTTTGCTGATTATTCATATCATCTTCTATTAACACGAGTAGTTTATCTCCATATGCAATAACTGTTGTCTATTCATCATTGACTATAATCTCTTAAAAATATTATTAATCTGAAGAAATTATTTCAAAAAGTTTTCCATAACAATTAAAAGATATAAAATTTTTCTTCCAAACATGAAATATTCTTATGCAAAATAAGTTATTAATTTTAATCCTCACTATTAAGACAACCTATCATGAAATGTAATAACATTTAACATTGTAAAATGATAAGATCTTATGGTCAAAGATTGAACATGTTAAGATAGTACACCAAACCAATGAATAAAGACAATGGAAATATCTGTTGGTGATTATTATCAAAACAAATAGTTCAATTTCTCTTATCAAATTCCAACAAAATATTTTTAGGCAATTAGACACTAATTCAAAAATAATTTAATTAGACTTCTGGAATAATCATAAGAATGGCTTTATAAAATCTGTGCAAATCATGGTTATATGTTATACAAAAAGATAGTTTTCCAAATATTAAAACTAAATGAAGTAATTTATTAAAACCATTTTCCAAAATCACCTTTCATCATTATAAAATAGTTAAATATATCATGTCATCAAATCAAGTTCAAAATTTATCTGGTAAAGGATTAATATACCATAGTGAATTTAACAAAAATAAAATTTGTAAGAAAAAAATTGGGGCTTATCACGTCTGACGTCACTATATTAAAGCAACTATGTATATAAGTAATTGTGCGTTTGTTTGTTTTTTATTATATACACATAGAGAGAATGAGAGCACATGATTTAAAGAGAAAGAGAGGATATATATATATTTGAAGATTTTCACAAAACTATTGCTGGAAAAACTTTTCTGCAGTAGTCAAAAAATATATACATGTATCAATACATTTTAGTTTGAAAGCAATCCAATGAGAAATTTTATATTCAACACAGAGAATCTGTTTCATTATAAAAAGACTGTTTTAATAATTAACAGACATTAGGTAATAGTGTTGATTACCGTTATTCTAAACTATATCAGGAAAATAATTGAATCATATGTTAAAACAAATATTTGACATTAGAGTGCTAATACATACAAAACACTGTGATTTCATTTTTTTTCATTTACTTGAACAGATTAAGATTTAGTTTTTACAAGAAATTGCTCTGAGCAGTTTAGCACAGTTGTAAAAAAATGAACTCCGAGCTAAAAGTTGTCAGATAAATTTTGAACCGAGGAAAGTTAAAAATATCTCAATTAGGTCAATTAAATAATGTAGCTGTTCTTAGTTTACTAATTAGGTATTTGCATGCCACATGCCCCACTAAGTAATAGACTATATAATTACTGGCTCTGCTCTCTTTAATGGTAGAATGATAAACTTTCTGAATGAATTCCTAATGGAGAGGAGAGGGGGGTTAATGTTGCTGAAAATGTTTGCGGAATATTCAGTTTCTGTAAAAAAGTGTTTCTAAATTAAAGATTTAGGGACATAACTCTATAATAAAAACTAATTAAAAAAAAACTAATGAAAAGACCAAACAGGTAAGAGGTTTAAAGTTTTGGATCTTTATTTTTATACTAGGTTAAGAATGGCTCAAACTGCATTTACCATATGAGAATTAAATGATCAAAAAGATAACTGACTAATTAAAAAAGTTGTACGTTTGTTCATAAAATTTAAATGTGAAATATTTCTCATCTCTGCACTGTAGCACCAGATATTATAAGTTTAAGTTATCAGTGGTTATTTTAACGTTTTTGAATTTTACTTTCATTAATGAAAGAATAGAATTCAAAGTAGAACACAGGAGCTACTTATAGTTTAATTTTATGCAAACTTTTAGTCTGAAATTTAAAAAAAATTAAGATTTTGAATCCAAAGTAATCTACTAATATAGTTTATAAATTTGACATTAAGTCAGCAATGATGCAATTTAATTAATATAGTAGGCATTGAAAGACAAATAATATACTAACATTCATAGTCACTACAGTTAGATTAGAAACAAGGCTAGTAAAATGCATAGTTATTGATATGGTGTCAGATTAATACACTTTAACAAATAGGTTACTTTGAGTTCAAAAATAATGTTTTTTTTGGAATTTCAAATTAAAAGCTTGATAATAAAAAAAAAAAGGTAAAGATAATTCAGATATAAATTATTTTGATTCCATTTCTAAATTCCAAGTTCTTATTAATAAAAATAAAGTCAGAAACCAGTCTGGAAATAAAGTTTAAAATTAAATGTTATATTTTAATCAACAGTATCAAGCCTACAATAGATGACATTAAAAACAGAATACTGAAATGCTTTATTAATATAGTAAGTTTTGAGAATGAAGTAATGTGTTAGGATTAACCATTTAAAATAAAATAAAATTTGACCCAAATTACATCTAACAGTCCTGATCATTGTAAATAACAATGTTGTTTACAACTATATCACAATATTCCTTGAATAACAGATGAATGTGTGATACATAAACAGGTGAATAAAAAAATAAATATGCACATATTCAAATTAAATAAAAATATCTTAAATGTCAAAGATATAAAAGTAAGAATCAATTAAAGTTAAATAATTTACGAGTCTATATTATGCAGTGTATTTGTATATATTATATATGTTATTGATAAAAAAAATAAAGATTATGATTCACAAATTTTATAAGAATTTTTTATTGAAAAAGTATGCAGGATTTCTATTGTAAATAAATCCATTAATGGATTAGAAGCTTCTTAGTCAGGATTACTGATAGAAAGGTTTGAAATAAATATATACATTCCATCTGCAGCTGCCTATGTCTTAGACATTAAATCTCGGCTATTGATTGAGCAATATATAGTAATTTTAAATTCTCCATTTCCAATTGACGAAGAAAGCAGCTTTTACTTAACAAAATCTCCTCAAACTCAATGTGCTTAGCATATGAGCATTACAGATGTTTCAAACAATTATTAAAAATTGAAAGACAACGCAGAAGTTAACATTAGTAGCTAATATTTACGCAAACATGCACATGCACACACACACACACATATATATATATACGCTCGTTTTTGTTATTTTATCAGTATATCTTTCACTTTAGCTCAATTCATGTTTAGTCATATAATTTGTACCCATATAAAGTAAACTCATTTTATAAGAATAAATACACAATTAATTATTAATAATATCTTCCACAGTAATAAATTTTATTTAGTTAAGGTTTTGACCTGCTGATTTAAGATCACGGATATTATTAGCAATCAAATATGTATGTGGTGTTAAAACTCTGCAATACTTCAATATTCAAATCTCACAATGGATGGGTGGTTAATATCTAAACTAAAACACACAAATTCAATGGAAGAGACACGTGACACTGTAAAAAATATATATATGAATATATTTCCAGTGCATATAACTATCTGAAATAAATATCAAATATCAAACCACCTTAAACATTAAAAAATTTTCAGCTACACCCTCTGGGAATAAAAATATTAGAGCCCATAACTCAAAGCAGCTTATTTAAAAAGGTACCTCTTTGAACTATACACTGCAAATATATTAAATTTTGATTTGATATTTATTTGAGATAGTGTTATCTGTGTTTGGGAGTTTCAGAGATTAAAAACAAATAATGTTTAGTCTATCTTTGTGTAATATAAAAAATATGTTTGTTTAGTAGCCATTTAAAGATTGGTGCTTATGTAAATTTCATATTCTCTGTTTGACTCAGTTTGTGTTTCAATATTTAATGTATTTGCAGACTACAGTTCAAAGGGGTACATTTTAAAATTAGATGTTTTGAGATTCAGGCTCTAATATATTTATTCATAGAGGGCATAGCTAAAAATTTCTTAACATCTGAGATGATTTGATATTTTATATACATATACTGATATGAAGATTTTCACGGGTTGCATATATAAAAGACATATTTTGTGGGTTCATTCATGTTAAAAAATTTAAAAACTGATATAATGACATTTTGACTGGATCACACAAGTCATCTACTGGATAATAAAAGGTAGAAAGACAGTTGTAGAGGTGCTACAATCACTGATTTGGAAAAAAAACATTAAAGTTCCACCAATAGCACAATGTTAAATTAACAATGTTTTTTAAAAAAATCTTTCCAAATAGGAGGAAGTTTGCATGTATCATCTCACTTATTGATACAATATGGCCTTTTAAGTATCTCAATGGCTTCTCTCATTTTGCACTGGTAGAGATTATCACATCTGGATATGATTCTGGTACTAGAAAAATCAATTTTATGACCTGAATCTATAGTATCGAGTGAGAACAAAAGAAAGTCTGATGGATTATTATATTTTTTAAGTGAATTATTATATAACAAAATAATAGAAAGAAATAATCTATAGATATATGTACACTATTAGACAAACTTAGATAGATTGTGCTATATGTTTTAAACCCAAATAATACTATGTGCTGCAAACCGAAACTAAGCAAACTTGGAGATGATCAAGCAAACTTGGAGATGATCTTGATGTCAAGTTTAGTTGCTAGGAAACTGAGAACAAAAATAAAATTACAATTCTACTATTATTATTAGTTTTTTTTTGTCAATTGTTTCATTGATAATATAAATACAATAATAAGCAGCTACATTAATTTAAAAGGAAATGAGAAGTTTAATACACCGGATAATGGAAATCAATGACACTATAAAAGAAAAATCAATTTTAAATCATTCTTCGAATTAATACTTTTGTTATAAAACTTAACATCAACTGAATATGAATATTGAATTCAGGAAGATGGAGGATGTTGTTTGAAATAATACTTCTTTTAATGAGATATAGTGATATAAAACTCCATCAAACTGAACTTAAAAACATTCATATAAATTTGTGCAATAACAAAATTTATTTTCAAACTGTTAGTGAAGAAACATGGATGTTTTTCAAATATGGAAAGAAGAAGAAAACACAAGCTTTGCCAGTCATCAAAACTAATCATGGAGTAGTTTATTTAACTGAGAAAAAAACTATTCAATATTAAATCATAGTTTATGAATTCAAACAGTTTTATAAGATACTGTAAGATGCATATGGGGTAAAACAGTCATGCTGTAATGTTTGACTGCTCTCTTCCCTAACAAGACTGCATAAAATGTCCATTGTCTACTTCAATAATACAGCTAAAAAATTGCCTATTGTCTAACCCAAGATATATGCAGGAAAATCAAAAGATAGACCAAATAAGGGTGAATGTGCTTATATTCTAAATGATACATGAACAATTCTTTGTCAGAGAAAAGGGTTATGAAGAACTGAACCATGTTATCAAAGTCTTTCACACTAAAACTCATAAACTACTATCAGGATGATTTGATGAATTTTGATTCAACCAATAAATTTGATCATATAATTATTATAGTAAATTTTTCTGTATTTATTTTTGAAATTGTTGTTTTATTTCATACTCAGGAGCATGAAATTCACAGTTTGTGCTTTGAAAGATTTCATTAGAAATTTTAACAGAAAAGGGGGATGGTTAAGTTTAGTTATATTTCTTTTTTATTATTATTGTAAATAAAGTGTAGGTTTACCCTTTTCTTTATAGTGACTTGACATATCATCATCCACATGAATAGAGGTAAGATCTTCATTTATTATTTCAAATTAAATTACAAACACTTGACACAGGACAGAGTTCAAGTTATTTTTTTTAATTAATAATTGTTATATGTTAATATTCGGTATATATATATATATATATATATATATATATATTATCTATGACAATAGTGATTTATACTTTAGTTTGGTAGACCTAATCAAGTGATATGTCTTCAATCAAGGATAAACAATGATGTTACTGTTCATATATAAGGATGGATATTTAATTTAGATAGTTAGCATCTTGCTTATTTTGTAATCTTAATATTTATTATTATTATTTTTCAATAATCTTGTAAATAATTAGTGTCATCATGGATTTTTACCATCAGGTAAAAGGGATTGGAACCATAAGATTATTTAATTGACGATGTGGTAGAGGTTCATACTTGACACATGCAATTTATTTTCTTTTTATTGTTGCTAAATATATTATTTTTAATTCATTTTGTCATAGTTAAATAAATGTTAATTAATTTGTTTGCATTATTCTGATCTCTGATTTATTGATTCAACTTTGCATTCAACAGTCAACTTTCAGTCCTAATATGCACACATACATTTTTCTTATTTATATAATAGTTCTATAAAAATTGAATACCAATAATACTAGTTGTAACCTATACAAAGGTGTGAAAGTTGCTATGTGTACATGTTCATTCCTGTTAAGAGATTCAAAGGTGAATTCTCCCTGGGTTTGAATACTGGGACATACAGAATCAAAGAAAAGGGTATGAAGTAGACAAACTAAGCTAAATTGTATCTATATTTTATAAACAGGTTTAGAGCTAGTCAATTGAAAGTGGATGCAATCATTGGTTAGGTACTTCATTGCATTATCTCCAGTACCCTATTTGAAGACTCTAGGTCTTACTGTACACGGATGTGGACACTGAGGTAATGATTTGAACTACTTATTTTCATACTCCAGAAATGAATTTATAATAATCTAAACCTACATTATAATAGACTCATAAATTTATAAAAAAACACAATTGAGTCCACTGTTGAAAAGTATTTTCATTTGGTAAAAAAAAAAATTCAATAAATAAATTGTTTAGTCTGGAATATGTGAATCAATGCTTTTAAAATAAAGTAATTTAGAAAATAGATATATTAAATGATACATTGATTAGTAATAAGATATAAGTTTATTAAGATGATAAGAAAAATTAATTTAATTGTTGTAATTTAAAATAATCTATTGTATTATAATCTGTTCATGCTAGATTGTAATTGCTAGCATGCAATCTACATCTTAAAGATTATTAAACATACACGTTCAGAAGAGGGTTAATATATACGATCATTCACAGTTTGAAACATTTTCTTTTTAAAATATCTCTTATATCTTGGATAAAGTAATGTTTTAATCATAATATTTATTTTTAAATGCTTACAATAAAGTTTAAATGTTAATTATAATTATAATTTTGATTTGTTTTCTAAATATTAACATCAATAATCAGTCTAAGTCTTACTTAATATATTAATTAGGCCAGCATCGATTAATATAAAAATAAAATAATTTAAACTTTAAAAGAAAGAAATTTGATAGATGTCAACCAGCATATTATTATTATTATTATTCTTTTGAATATTGAAGATAATGTAAAAGTTAGTTTAGCAAAGAACTTTAGAAATTATTTGTTTATATTAGTGTTAGTTACTGAGGCAACATTTTAACATTTGAATTGCAGTTCCATTCTTCTGTGAGATTTTTTAAAACATTCCTACAATGACAAATGATGACATAAATTTACATGAACAATATTATTAGATGGTGTCCAACTATATCCTTTTTTAAACACTATAGTTCATATCAAATCGCAATGTTTAAGGGCTTCAAATTGTTTAGCATAGAATATGTTGGTGTATATTTCATTTATTCTTACAGATACTAATTAAGGAGAGTCCATGATTTCTCCTTCCTATGTAGTCTCTATGCAAAGTACATTATAGTTTCCATCAAAATCCACAGAATATTGAAAGAGATAATAAAATAAACAAAATCTTTCCAAAGAAAAAGAAAGTATATATGTCCTTTTTGCTGAGCTTTTCTATCGCCTGACCACGGCAACACATTCTTTAAAACTAGCTCGTGGAGTGTGAATTTTTCTTTCTTTTAATCTTAAGAAAATCTATTGTTATTATTCAATACAACAAACCAAATATTCTATTTTCACTTAATTAAATCATTCATTCATTTTCAATTCACTATAAATTTGAATTTATTTATTAAACATAAATGATTTCTAATTGTTTTCTTTATTTATTTATCTGCAAAATGTAGACAGATGTACATGTCACAATATATATATATATATTGCCTTGACAACAGTTTTAAATTGTTGATTGTTATTGATATTGGGATTATCTATGCGTTGACTGGTTTCCAATGATATGTATACATACAATACTTCAGACTGCACTTAAAGATTCTACCATTAATAATTCGTTTTGTTTATAATATTTATTAATAAATTCAAAAGTTATTTTTTGCACCATAATTTCATTACTTCTACTAAAGTTTTATTGCCAATTTAATTTCTTTTCCTTTAATATTTTGTGTATTTATTTTTGCATTTCTACAGTCTTTTGTACAATGATATTAGTATGCATTGATATAATGTTCATTTTTATAAATGTTGAATTTCATATTTACTATACTTTTTATAATTATTTATGATTCCTATTATTAATTCTTTATTCTTTTTAATATAAATATCTTTGTTTACATCAAAATATTTTTTAAAAAAATATTGTCTTCTAGCCATTTAATGTCATATTAACATATAAACTTGTACTGTGAATAATAGGGTTAAATGATATCTCTTCTTTATAAATAATTTTGGAGCACCATATACTATTACTGTTCTACAATTTTTATTTATTATATTTGAGATTTGTTTTTTGTCAATGTATTTTTCCAAATATATTTCTTTAATTAAATTATAGATTTTTCATTTTTTAAAACAACAACTTTTTTAATTTTTGAAATATTTTATCTTTTAACATTATATTCATGTTTATTTATTATAACTAATTTGTTTTCTTATTTTGTAAATATTGTTTTTTTATTATTTTTAAATTTTTTTACTATTATTGTATTATTTAATTTTTATTTATTTTTATCAAGTATATCATTACATATAATAATAGTACTAGCAACAGCAGCAGTAGTAGTAGTAGTAGTAGTAGTAGTAGTAGTAGTAGTAGTAGTAGTAGTAGTAGTAGTAGTAGTAGTAGTAATAATAATAATAATAATAATAATAATAATAATAAACAATAATAATAATAATAATAATAAATGATAAATATATATGAGTATACACAAAATTTTCAATAATTTAGTCAAAAAACATTGTAAAATAATAAATTTTAAGATAATAAATAAAAAGAAAAACATATATTTGATATATAAATATAATAGATTTTAAGGTAATGCATAAAAAATATTATTAATGTATTAAATAATAAATATATAAAAGGGAATAATAAAAACTATATAAATGGAATTTATAAAATAAAATTTAAACAATGGCAGATAAATATTTTTTGCTTTCATCACAACTATGTCACCTAATGTAAGTTTTACTAACTAATAACTGTCAGATAACAATGCTTAATTTTATAGAGTCATGTGACATTTTATGGGTTATAAATAATATTAAATGTAATTATGTAAAAGAAACAAAAAGTTCAATTAGTATAAGATTGAAACAACATAAATGGGATAAAAGTTCTATACATTATAAATTAAAAAAAAAACAGTGTATAAATAAATTACCGTACTAATAACAATAAAAAATAAATAAAAAGGCCTTATTAATTTTTAAAAATTAAACCTAGCATGAACAAATATTTAAGCATAAAAGTTTAATTTAATTTAAAAAAAACAGTAAGTAAAAATAGTCATAGAATACTAATGGAAGGGTGTTATAATACAGGACAATATTTTAAAGAATTTTAAAATAAAATAACAATTTGTGTCAATTGTTAATACAGAGTTTCTTTAATATAAATAAAATAATAACAAATAATATTTCCAAGTGCTTTCAACTCTTATGAGTCCTTATCAAGGCAGTGTAAAAAATTCTATTTTCTCCTAGGTGATGAATTTAACATTTCATTGTATTGGCCAGGAACAACTAATCAGAAAGCTGGTTAATATCGAATTCATAGCACAAGATGAATTGTGTATAAGATATGATTCTTTAATCTTGCATTTTTATTATGTGTTTCATGCATTAATATTGTAAAATCCTTTGGATTACATATATGGCCTATATTATTTTGGTGAACATAAAAAGCTGAATAAACTGTATCATCTTCTCTTGCTCTATTATATGTATTTTTATGTTGTTGAAGGTGATATTTAATATTTGTTTTGGTTTCTCCAACATATACTGCACTACAATTTATTTGTGGGCATCTAAATAAATATAAACATACATATAATAGAGCAAGAGAAGATGATACAGTTTATTCAGCGTTTTATGTTCACCAAAATAATACAGGCCATATATGTAGTCCAAAGGATTTTACAATGTTAATGCACGAAACACATGATAAAAAATGCAAGATTAAAGAATCATATCTTATACAAAGTTCATCTTGTGCTATGAATTCAAAATTAACCAGCTTTCTGATTAGTGGTTCCTGGCTAATACTATGAAATGTTAAATTCATCACCTAGGAGAAAATAGAACTTTTTACACTGCCTTGATAAGAACACGTAAGAGTTGAAAGCACTTGGAAATATTATTTGTTATTATTTTATTTATATTAAAGAAACTCGGTATTAACAATTGATACAAATTGTTATTTTATTTTATATTATATACAGAAGTATTATTTATTTTTTAAAGAATTTTATAAATTTGAAAGACTAGAAGATAAGTGAATTCTAAAAAAATTTTAAAAATTAAAAAAATTATTTAATCAAAATGTTATATTAAACTAAACATACGTTAAATTAAATAAATATGTTATACTAATATAGAATATAAATATACAAAAATATTAATTTATTTACGAAATTTATCATAAAAAATGTAGACTATATAAATTTAAAATATTGTTAGCAATGAAATCATAAATTACAATTAAATAATATTATATAAAATAAAAACAAAAACATAAATTCAAATATGAATATAAAGGCATATTGTACGACAAATATTTTTTTGTCAGTAAACTAAGAAATATGTATATATTAATATATTTGTTATTTCTGTTGTTTCCATATGTATATTTATGTCATAATTTGTAGCTCTGATAAAGACTTATGGACAATGGAAATTATAAATAACTAAAATGATAATAGGAACAGGATGTTGCATTGAATAAATGTACTTAAAAAAGACTAACTGCTTATATTTAAGAGAAGTCGTTGGTAGTGGCTTTGCAATTTAATTTTGGCTAGTTATTTAATTGTAATTTGTTATACTTAGTTTCATATATTAACTACATTGGCGTTTCGAATTTATATATATATTAATAAACACAATTTTATATATATATATATGGCTGCAGAAAGGAGTTTGCTATTAACTGAAATGAGACTCTTTGATTTCTCTTGAAAGCCTTAAAGGAACCGAGCAGGGCAAATTCCTAATGTCCATTCCATATGTTCTTGTCATTGCAGTTGTTATTACTATGTGATTATTCATATAGTATATGAACGTGGATGGGCTGCTCACCGACACGCATTAACCAGCGTGGTGAGTTTATTGGCTTTTTACCTCTGAGTTGAAGAATATATTTTCAATATATACAATCATGACGGACAAAAATAAATAATTGTCCTTATTCCCAGGAGGCTGTAAAGTCACCAACCAAGGCAGCAGTTGGTGGCCAAAGGTGGAGGGTGCTAAGAATCCCCTGATTGCAGACTCAGGCTGCCATTTGATGATGACTTTTTATTTAGGTACTTACAACTGCAGATGACTTTCAAGTGAAGGAAGAGTGCAAGAGTTAGAAGAAGAACTGTCTTATATTAAATGGGACATTATTGGACTTTGTAAAGTTAAAAGAAAAAGTGAAGAAACAATTGATTTAAAAAGTGGACATATAATCTACTATAAAGGCACACATATTGGAAATATAAGTGGAGTAGCATTCATTATAAATAAAAAATTGGAAGAATAACATTGTGGAGATTGATGGTGTATCAGACAGAGTGGCAAGATTAGTTTTACAACTTCATAGCAGATACCAAATGCAGATAATTCAGGTTTATGCCCCAACAAGTTCTCATAGTGATGAAGTTATAGAAGATTTTTATATGGATGTACAAAAGGCTTTTGATCAGAGTAAACAACATTTTAAAATTGTTATGGGAGACTTTAATGCCAGAATTGGTAAACAAATGAAAGATGAAAATGCCATAGGTAGGTTTGGTTATGGTAATAGAAATGAGAGAGGACATAGACTTGTGGAGTTTGCAGAAAAAGAAAAACTTTATATTATGAATTCTTTTTTGGAGAAAAATGTTAAAAGGAAATGGACATGGAAGCATCCAAATGAAGGTACAGCAGAATTGGATTATATTTTGACTAACCAAAAATACATATTTCAAGATTGTAATGTTCTTAATAAATTTAACACAGGAAGTGATCACCGATTAGTAAGATGTAAGATACATGTTAATGCAAAACTAGAGAGAAAAAAATGATTAAGAAAAACAATATTTATAGTTGATATTCATAATTTTCAGAAACATTCTAATGAATTTAAATTAGAACTTACAAATCGGTTTCAAGTATTAGTAGATTTTGAACATGATTCAGATTTGAATGACATTAATAGGAAAATAAGTGATACACTTTTAAAAACTGCAACAAAGATAGCTGGTATAAAAAAGCAGCAATTGACTAGTAAAATTTCTACTGAGACTAGAGAATTTATGAAGAAAAGAAGGAATATGAGGATATACAACAATGATGCATTAAAAAAGATTGAATATCTCAAATTTTGTAAAATGGTGCAGAAAAGAGTTGAAAATGATATAAAAAATATAACTGTGAACTAACAAGGAAATCTGTAGAAGAGAAGAAATGACTAAAGAGTGTAAAACAACATTTTGCTATTGGTAGGAAATTTATATCTGCAATAAAAAAAAAAGATGGCATTATTACGAAAAAGAGGGATGACATCATAAAATATTAAGAAGACTTCTATCAAGAATTATATAGTAATAAAGAACAAGTGCCTCCTATACATATTATATCTTCCAAATTGCCCAAAATTTTGAATGAGGAAGTAAGACATGGAATTAAATTTATGAAGAAAGGGAAGGCTCCAGGTAATGATGGAATTTTAATTGATATATTAAAAGAAGCAGGGGAAGAAATATAATTTTTTTTTAGCAATGTTATATACTAAATGTCTAAATGATAAAGATGTACCAGATGATTGGAAGAATGCAGTATTAATATTAATATTTAAAAAAGGTGATAAAGAAGATATTAAAAATTACAGACCTATCAGTCTTTTATCAGTTTTATACAAAATTTTTACTAAGATAATTACAACTCGTTTACAAAAAACACTGGATTTCCACCAACCAAGAGAACAAGCTGGATTTAAAAGTGGTTTTAGTACAGTAGATCATATCCAGGTATTGAGAGAAATTATAGAAAAGACAAATGAATATGAGTTGCCATTATGCTTAGGATTTGTAGACTATGAAAAGGCATTTGATTCTATAAACATTTCTTCAGTGATCAAAGCATTGGATCATCAAGGTGTAGATACAAGATATTGTCATATTTTGAAGAATATTTATAAAAATGCAACAGCAACAATTAGATTACATAATGGTAGTAGGAAAATCAACATTGAAAAGGGTGTAAGACAGGGTGACTCCATATTTCCAAAACTTTTTACAGCAGTGCTGCAAGAAGTATTTTGTGGATTAAAGTGGGAAGCTAAAGGAGTGAAAGTAAATGGAGATTATTTAAGTCATTTAGATTTTGAAGATGATGTAGTTGTTTTTGCAAATAATACTTTAGAGCTACAGGAAATGCTGCAGGAGTTATCAGATGAGCTTGAAAGGCTGATATTTGAATGTAATATAATTGTAAACATGGTGCTAGATAAAATAATTGCTTATTTACTCATAATTAAGTTTCAGTAAGAATGACGTTTAGTAAATTCTAAGTAATTTCACCGATGTCATTCAGTCAAAAAACATCATAAATAGTAATTTAAAGTGAGAATTCTACTCACGCTCTCCTCAGCAGTTCTTCAGATTTGCTCATATAAAAGAATTTGAGTCATAGGAATAAGAGGATCCTTTTTATTCCTGCATAAATACTATATCTTGGATTGAAGAGGAAAATATTCATTTATTTAACACTCTCAAAAGGCGCGTGCTCAATTAGCTTGAAAGGCTGATATTTGAATGAATGTAAAAATAAAGATTGATTATGATGAGTTAGAAGTAGTTAATAGTTACAAATACCTTGGTCAGATTATTAATACAGATGGAAATATAATGGATGAAATAAATCATAGAATTAAACTTGGTTGGAGTGCTTTTGGTAGAAATAACTTGATACTAAAAGGAAATATGCCTATGTGTTTGAAAAGGAAGGTTTTTTAATAAATGTGTTTTGCTTGTTCTTACTTATGGCTCTGAGACTCGGACACTTAATAAAAGAGCAATACAGAGACTTCAGACCACTCAAAGAAGTATGGAGGATGCATGTTGGAAGTAACAAGAAGAGATTGAAAACACAATGTATGGGTAACAGAACAAACAGGTGTTACTGACCTCATTGAAAATATTAAAAGACTGAAGTGGAGTTGGGCTGGACATATTGTTACAAGAGATGATAAACAGATGGACCATTGAAATTTTAAACTGGATCCCAAGAGATTGTAAAAGACCCTGAAAGAGACCACATGTGAGATGGATGGATGAAATAAGAAAGTGTGCAGGTTGATGTGGAGAAGAGAAGCTAAAGATAGAAAAAGATGAATTGAACTTGGAGAGACCTTCATCCTGCAGTGGATTTATAATGGTTGATGATGATATATATATATATATACACATTACAAGCATAAAGCTAAACTAATAAATATAAAATCAAAACTACCCCAAATCTAAAATTAAACCAGACCAGAATAAAAATAATATTAAAACACAACCTAAGGTTTCACTGCTACAAGCAGACTTCTCAAGTGTAAAGAAATAATAAAAAAAAAAAACACACATTATATATACTATTAAAAACTACCCACAAATCCATTCACTTCCCATCCACCCTTAATATTAAAAGAACTCTTAAATAAGTTAATTGCTTCAGAATCATAAATTTTCAATAATAAAGACTCTTTAATTCTTCTTTTGATTTCATTTCTCTCAAAGAAGACAACCTTAGCTTCATCAAAATCAATAGTGTGGCCTGTATCTTTTTCATGGACATACAAAGCAGAACTAAGATATCTATTTTTAACTCTACTTTTATGAACCTTTACTCTTTCATTTAAACTCAAACTACTCTGACCTATGTAAACCTTCTTACAAAATAAACAAGGAATAAAATATACCACACCAGGAATAGTCTTTCTATCAAAAACTTCCTTTGTATTATTCAATAAATTATTCAATGTAACACCCCTTTTCCAAGCAATTTTCTTATTTCCAAACAATTTACTATTTCTACACACAATTTTATAAGAAGACAATTTAAATGGCAAAGAAATAAAATCATATTTTTCTTTAACCTTTACATCCTTACAAATATTACTATTAAATAAAATACTTTTAACAAATTTATCAGAGTATCCAACACTTAAATAATCTTTATAAAATTGATATTTCTGAAACAAAGCTACCCCACTAGAATTATTTAATTTAATATTCCTATGACAATAATTCCTTAAAGCAGCTACTTTATGAGATACAGACTGATAGCTATCAGGTTTAATTATAGATCTTAATTCTTTACTTTTAACTAAATGACTGCACAATAAACAATTAGTTTCTATATTTCTAATCACCAAAAGATCTAAAAATTTTAACTTACCAAAATCTAACCCCCCCTCCTTCTAACACAAATTTTATAGAAGGATCAAAACAATTAAACTCATTTACAAATTCCTTCAATTTACCATTCTCAACAACAAATAAACAATCATCAACATATCTGACAAATAATTTTACATATAAACAATTCTTTTTAATAATAATTTCCTCTTCCATAAAACTAATATAAACTGAACATACTAAAGGAGAAATAATATAACCTATTATCCACCCTTCCTTAATCTTATAAAAATTACCTTTATAAGTAAAATACATAGAATCTTCCAATAACAAAAGCAAATCTTTAATTACCTTAATTTTATTTTTTGATAAAGAACTTTTCTTAATCAATACAGACAAAAGAACATCAATACTGCTTAACCTATTAACAGACTGATACATATTTTCAATATCTAAACTTCCAAATACCCAACTACTTTCCATTTTAAAATTATTAATCTTATCAAAAGCCTCAAAAGAAGAAGAAACTGTGTACTGACCAAAATCAACAAATTGTTTTAAAAAATTATTCAAGAATCTAGAAATACCTTCTACAACACTACCTGTAAAATCAAAAATAAATCTTAAAGGAAAACCATCTTTATGAGTTTTAATATTCACAAACATCTTAGCTGATGTAAAATCATTAGGATAGCATTTTAAATAATCTACTCTATTAAAAATTTTTAAATTAACCATTTTCTTCATAATATCTATCAATTTTCTTTTAATCAAATTACCTGGATTTTTATCTAACAACATATATTTACCATTATTTAATTCTCTATCCATTTTCTCTTTGAAATCATCTCCTTTCATAATAACAAACCTACCAGCTTTGTCTTCACGAGAAATGATTACATCATTAGCAATTAACCTATTTTTAAGATGTTTAATCTCAGCAGGATTAATAACAAATTTTTCTTTCCTTTTTAAACTTTTATTCAAAATCGATTGAATACCAACTTTCTGCTCATCACTCAAATTACTAGATTCAATAGACGAAATTGTATCAAAAACTATATTTTTTGAATGAAATGGAACAAAATTTGGGCCTTTACCAAGAATATCTAATTCTCTATCATTTATCTTCAAATCCGTAAGATTAACAACTCTATCCTCAGAAACATTATTCTCATAACCTTTATCACTACAATAAACTTTATTAACTTTCCCAAACAACCACTTTAATTTTCTTTCATATTTTTTACAATATAAATTTGACCTATTCTGTCTAAATTGTCTCATAAAAAAATTCAAAATTGAATAATTAAAATCTTGCCTCCTTTCTAAATAAAATCTATTCCTTTTATATAGATAAATAAATTTATAAAACCTTACAAAAATATCTTTTAAAAAACTATTCAATATATATGTTTGTAACTTAAAAAGTAAATTCTTATTTTGAAGCAACTTTTAATTTTTACTAAAATTAATAACACAACACCTAGGAAAAACACTAAATTCCCTACATTTTTTAAGAAAATAAATCTGCCATCGTAAAGATTCTATCTTATCACTCAATTTAGACAAATTTTTAATCCTTCTAATATCATTAAATGGAAAATTATTAAAAATTAAGCTCCACAAACCCATACTAAATACCCAAATTACCAATACTCTTATAAATTAAAACCCAATAAAACCTACACACACTTCTATATATATAATATAACTAAATAAACACAAATATACTCTTTCAACCCAAACTCACACAACAAACATAATATACATAAATGACATTCAAATATATCAATAATTAAAAACAAAAAACAAAAATAAATATATCAATAATAAAATGTCTATAATAAATATCAATAATAAAATATCAATAATAATAATAATAATAATAATAATAAAAAAATCTTTACACTACATCAGCAAAACTACTCTTAAACTCAAAAAACTCATTAAAATGTAAACATTACAAGCATAAAGCTAAACTAGTCAATATAAAATCAAAACTACCCCAAATCTAAAATTAAACCAGACCAGAATAAAAATAATATTAAAACACAACCTAAGGTTTCACTGCTACAAGCAGACTTCTCAAGTGTAAAGAAATAATAAAAAAAAAACAACACACATTATATATACTATTAAAAACTACCCACAAATCCATTCACTTCCCATCCACCCTTAATATTAAAAGAACTCTTAAATAAGTTAATTGCTTCAGAATCATAAATTTTCAATAATAAAGACTCTTTAATTCTTCTTTTGATTTCATTTCTCTCAAAGAAGACAACCTTAGCTTCATCAAAATCAATAGTGTGGCCTGTATCTTTTTCATGGACATACAAAGCAGAACTAAGATATCTATTTTTAACTCTACTTTTATGAACCTTTACTCTTTCATTTAAACTCAAACTACTCTGACCTATGTAAACCTTCTTACAAAATAAACAAGGAATAAAATATACCACACCAGGAATAGTCTTTCTATCAAAAACTTCCTTTGTATTATTCAATAAATTATTCAATGTAACACCCCTTTTCCAAGCAATTTTCTTATTTCCAAACAATTTACTATTTCTACACACAATTTTATAAGAAGACAATTTAAATGGCAAAGAAATAAAATCATATTTTTCTTTAACCTTTACATCCTTACCAATATTACTATTAAATAAAATACTTTTAACAAATTTATCAGAGTATCCAACACTTAAATAATCTTTATAAAATTGATATTTCTGAAACAAAGCTACCCCACTAGAATTATTTAATTTAATATTCCTATGACAATAATTCCTTAAAGCAGCTACTTTATGAGATACAGACTGATAGCTATCAGGTTTAATTATAGATCTTAATTCTTTACTTTTAACTAAATGATTTTGGTAAGTTAAAATTTTTAGATCTTTTGGTGATTAGAAATATAGAAACTAATTGTTTATTGTGCAGTCATTTAGTTAAAAGTAAAGAATTAAGATCTATAATTAAACCTGATAGCTATCAGTCTGTATCTCATAAAGTAGCTGCTTTAAGGAATTATTGTCATAGGAATATTAAATTAAATAATTCTAGTGGGGTAGCTTTGTTTCAGAAATATCAATTTTATAAAGATTATTTAAGTGTTGGATACTCTGATAAATTTGTTAAAAGTATTTTATTTAATAGTAATATTTGTAAGGATGTAAAGGTTAAAGAAAAATATGATTTTATTTCTTTGCCATTTAAATTGTCTTCTTATAAAATTGTGTGTAGAAATAGTAAATTGTTTGGAAATAAGAAAATTGCTTGGAAAAGGGGTGTTACATTGAATAATTTATTGAATAATACAAAGGAAGTTTTTGATAGAAAGACTATTCCTGGTGTGGTATATTTTATTCCTTGTTTATTTTGTAAGAAGGTTTACATAGGTCAGAGTAGTTTGAGTTTAAATGAAAGAGTAAAGGTTCATAAAAGTAGAGTTAAAAATAGATATCTTAGTTCTGCTTTGTATGTCCATGAAAAAGATACAGGCCACACTATTGATTTTGATGAAGCTAAGGTTGTCTTCTTTGAGAGAAATGAAATCAAAAGAAGAATTAAAGAGTCTTTATTATTGAAAATTTATGATTCTGAAGCAATTAACTTATTTAAGAGTTCTTTTAATATTAAGGGTGGATGGGAAGTGAATGGATTTGTGGGTAGTTTTTAATAGTATATATAATGTGTGTTTTTTTTTTTTATTATTTCTTTACACTTGAGAAGTCTGCTTGTAGCAGTGAAACCTTAGGTTGTGTTTTAATATTATTTTTATTCTGGTCTGGTTTAATTTTAGATTTGGGGTAGTTTTGATTTTATATTGACTAGTTTAGCTTTATGCTTGTAATGTTTACATTTTAATGAGTTTTTTGAGTTTAAGAGTAGTTTTGCTGATGTAGTGTAAAGATTTTTTTTTTTTTATTATTATTATTATTATTGATATTTTATTATTGATATTTATTATAGACATTTTATTATTGATATATTTATTTTTGTTTTTTGTTTTTAATTATTGATATATTTGAATGTCATTTATGTATATTATGTTTGTTGTGTGAGTTTGGGTTGAAAGAGTATATTTGTGTTTATTTAGTTATATTATATATATAGAAGTGTGTGTAGGTTTTATTGGGTTTTAATTTATAAGAGTATTGGTAATTTGGGTATTTAGTATGGGTTTGTGGAGCTTAATTTTTAATAATTTTCCATTTAATGATATTAGAAGGATTAAAAATTTGTCTAAATTGAGTGATAAGATAGAATCTTTACGATGGCAGATTTATTTTCTTAAAAAATGTAGGGAATTTAGTGTTTTTCCTAGGTGTTGTGTTATTAATTTTAGTAAAAATAAAAAGTTGATTCAAAATAAAAATTTAGTTTTTAAGTTACAAACATATATATTGAATAGTTTTTTAAAAGATATTTTTGTAAGGTTTTATAAATTTATTTATCTATATAAAAGGAATAGATTTTATTTAGAAAGGAGGCAAGATTTTAATTATTCAATTTTGAATTTTTTTATGAGACAATTTAGACAGAATAGGTCAAATTTATATTGTAAAAAATATGAAAGAAAATTAAAGTGGTTGTTTGGGAAAGTTAATAAAGTTTATTGTAGTGATAAAGGTTATGAGAATAATGTTTCTGAGGATAGAGTTGTTAATCTTACGGATTTGAAGTTAAATGATAGAGAATTAGATATTCTTGGTAAAGGCCCAAATTTTGTTCCATTTCATTCAAAAAATATAGTTTTTGATACAATTTCGTCTATTGAATCTAGTAATTTGAGTGATGAGCAGAAAGTTGGTATTCAATCGATTTTGAATAAAAGTTTAAAAAGGAAAGAAAAATTTGTTATTAATCCTGCTGAGATTAAACATCTTAAAAATAGGTTAATTGCTAATGATGTAATCATTTCTCGTGAAGACAAAGCTGGTAGGTTTGTTATTATGAAAGGAGATGATTTCAAAGAGAAAATGGATAGAGAATTAAATAATGGTAAATATATGTTGTTAGATAAAAATCCAGGTAATTTGATTAAAAGAAAATTGATAGATATTATGAAGAAAATTGTTAATTTAAAAATTTTTAATAGAGTAGATTATTTAAAATGCTATCCTAATGATTTTACATCAGCTAAGATGTTTGTGAATATTAAAACTCATAAAGATGGTTTTCCTTTAAGATTTATTTTTGATTTTACAGGTAGTGTTGTAGAAGGTATTTCTAGATTCTTGAATAATTTTTTAAAACAATTTGTTGATTTTGGTCAGTACACAGTTTCTTCTTCTTTTGAGGCTTTTGATAAGATTAATAATTTTAAAATGGAAAGTAGTTGGGTATTTGGAAGTTTAGATATTGAAAATATGTATCAGTCTGTTAATAGGTTAAGCAGTATTGATGTTCTTTTGTCTGTATTGATTAAGAAAAGTTCTTTATCAAAAAATAAAATTAAGGTAATTAAAGATTTGCTTTTGTTATTGGAAGATTCTATGTATTTTACTTATAAAGGTAATTTTTATAAGATTAAGGAAGGGTGGATAATAGGTTATATTATTTCTCCTTTAGTATGTTCAGTTTATATTAGTTTTATGGAAGAGGAAATTATTATTAAAAAGAATTGTTTATATGTAAAATTATTTGTCAGATATGTTGATGATTGTTTATTTGTTGTTGAGAATGGTAAATTGAAGGAATTTGTAAATGAGTTTAATTGTTTTGATCCTTCTATAAAATTTGTGTTAGAAGGAGGGGGTTAGATTTTGGTAAGTTAAAATTTTTAGATCTTTTGGTGATTAGAAATATAGAAACTAATTGTTTATTGTGCAGTCATTTAGTTAAAAGTAAAGAATTAAGATCTATAATTAAACCTGATAGCTATCAGTCTGTATCTCATAAAGTAGCTGCTTTAAGAAATTATTGTCATAGGAATATTAAATTAAATAATTCTAGTGGGGTAGCTTTGTTTCAGAAATATCAATTTTATAAAGATTATTTAAGTGTTGGATACTCTGATAAATTTGTTAAAAGTATTTTATTTAATAGTAATATTTGTAAGGATGTAAAGGTTAAAGAAAAATATGATTTTATTTCTTTGCCATTTAAATTGTCTTCTTATAAAATTGTGTGTAGAAATAGTAAATTGTTTGGAAATAAGAAAATTGCTTGGAAAAGGGGTGTTACATTGAATAATTTATTGAATAATACAAAGGAAGTTTTTGATAGAAAGACTATTCCTGGTGTGGTATATTTTATTCCTTGTTTATTTTGTAAGAAGGTTTACATAGGTCAGAGTAGTTTGAGTTTAAATGAAAGAGTAAAGGTTCATAAAAGTAGAGTTAAAAATAGATATCTTAGTTCTGCTTTGTATGTCCATGAAAAAGATACAGGCCACACTATTGATTTTGATGAAGCTAAGGTTGTCTTCTTTGAGAGAAATGAAATCAAAAGAAGAATTAAAGAGTCTTTATTATTGAAAATTTATGATTCTGAAGCAATTAACTTATTTAAGAGTTCTTTTAATATTAAGGGTGGATGGGAAGTGAATGGATTTGTGGGTAGTTTTTAATAGTATATATAATGTGTGTTTTTTTTTTTATTATTTCTTTACACTTGAGAAGTCTGCTTGTAGCAGTGAAACCTTAGGTTGTGTTTTAATATTATTTTTATTCTGGTCTGGTTTAATTTTAGATTTGGGGTAGTTTTGATTATATATATATATATATATATATATATATATATAATCAAAACATACATATATATATATATATATATATATCTTTAAATATATTCATTTATATTATATATATATATATATATATATATATATATAATAAAAATGAAAATAAACAAAGTCTTCCACAAGCTATGAATAAATACTTACATTTACCTTCTCTTTTCAGCAAAGTTTTTTTCTTAGATTAATTTTAATATATATATTAGCATTCTGAATGTTGGTTTAAGAAAATATACCATAACGATTATAAAAAAAAAATTTTAGTTGAGTGAAAATGCATGCAGCTAGAGCAATTTTTCAATAATCATTATAGAATCATTTTTCCATAAACCAATGTTCAAAACTTTAATATAAATATTATCTTCTCTATGTGTTTCTGATATAAATATTGTTGATATATATATTTATTGACAGCTTATGAAAGACTCATCTTCTTCCATGTCATGTATATATATATATATATATTGTGCCCTTTTGTATGGGTTACCATTTAATTTTTGTGCTAATCTATTAAAAATTTTAAATTTAAGATATATTTGAATATGTGATGTTAATTTTGCTTATGGTAATATTTCAAGGGGTTTAATTAAGGCAATCTATGAGTATTTGATATGTGAAATTGTGCTGATATTGAGAGAGACATTTTAAATGATGATGATTATAATATATAGTTGGGAAAAATGGCCATAATCAATACTGCATTAATATATTTAATAAATAGGTATTTAAAGCTAAAAGTGTTTAAAAGACAAGTTAAAATTAAATGCATATATTTATTGTTGATAAAATAATATTATAAAAGAATATAAATATTTTTAATTATTGTAAGTACTTAAATAGAAGACTAATATTTGATTTTAATAATATTGGATAATTATTTTAAAATCTATTATAATATCTTATTTATTTTAAAAATATTTATTTTAAAAAATGCAATTGTTAGTTTATTTTTAGACTATGATAAGCGTTTCTTGTGTTGTAAAAAAACAGATGTTAGTTAAATATACACACACATGCTTGGAAGTTATTTAGTAAAGTTGCAAAACTATTTTAAAAAATCATGTTATAAAATTTATAAATAATACGTGAGTTATCACGAGATAAAAATAAAGATATTCAATGTGAAATATTAAATCTGATTTTAAAATATTGTTTTAAAAATATGACGTATAAAAAATACTTAGTTTATTTAAAAATAATCTTATAAAAGTTAAAATTAAAATCAAGTAAGTAAGAATATTTTAAAAGAATGTTTAATAAATTTAAATAAACGATAAAGATTATTTTAGAAATTTAATAATGTAATAAATATTAAATATTAAATAAGTCATTATTTATTTTTAATTTTGTGTTGTTGGTAAATATGTAAATAAGCCAGCAAAGTTGATTGTTTAATCTACCAATCAAATGGGAAGTTTCTTCCGGTATAAAAGCTCAGTTCAATTGTTAGGAGAGGACTTCGTGATTGAATTTTCAAGTTAATTGTGCTATTAGAAAAATAGCTAATTAAATTTATAGACGCTCTAAAATCATTTTTTTAAAATTACAAGAGTGTCGTTATAAATAATCTATAAAAGTTTTAAATAATAGACATGCAGTGTTAATTTAAATTTTCCTATCAATCGTCTCTAAATTGAAGCTCAATTTACATGCAAATGGTCATGGGAACATCATATATAGTGAAAATATATCGGAAACTTTACCCTAGAAATATGACAAACGCTGGATTAGTTCGGAAAATTACGAGATGGAGAAAAGTAGTATTTTGGACAGTATATAATTTTAAAAGCTAATTACTATTGACTATTAGAAAATAGATATTTTAAAGAATAAAATACTTCTTTATGAAGAAAGTATTTTTGCAAGCTATAAATTTAAAAATATATCTTAAGTAAAGATATTAAAAATGAAAGTAGTTTTATAAATACTTGCCTTGTTAAGTCTTTATGTTTAAAAGACTGAATGTTGATAATTTTAAAGGCAAGTCAATTGAAATATAATTAGCTAAAAATCTTAATATAATAAAATTATTATATTGAAATAATTTAAACGCGGGTCGTTTATAGATAAAGAAGCTTATTCTTACCTGGATATTTTGTTAAGAAATGTGCAAGTAATATGTGGACGTCCCAGTTAATTTAAAATAATTAAATGATAATTTTTCATAAACTATAGACTAAATTAAAATAATAACTTTTGAATAATATTTTTAAAAGAACTAAACCAGGATCCTATAAACTATTTTAATTTTATTTTATTTTCTTGTGGGAACTTATTTTTTAAAAAAAGAACATTTTCGTTTTTCATAAACTTTTAAAAAAACACGTGATGGACCGGAAACAGGAAATGGTGTGCTAGTGAATATGTGCCTAGGATTAAAAAAAAACTTTATGGTGGAAAAGAAAACATCGCTGGAGTCACGTAATATGAACTCTGTTTTATTTATCTAATATAAAAATTAAATATTATTAATTTATTAAAATAAGATAGGTACATATCTTTAAATAATAACTAAAAAATAATATAATGATTAATTGCATGAGTTTATTTTATAATTAATATAACACAGAATATTTTAAAGTATGATCGTGTGTATAAATGTGAATTATTTTATGAAGCTGTAATTCCGAAGAATATTGGAAGATGGACTGGACATTAATTCATTATCTATGGTAAAAATTGTATAATAATAATAATTTTGATGTATTTAATATGTTTTATTTAGATCAACCAAATATTATGTTATTTTGAATGAATGTATGATTATTTTAAAAATACACACATTATATTGGCAGTGACAGTTTTATTTAAATATGCATAATTTGAATTTATGAAATAAATACGATGCAACATTACATAAGAAGCTTAGAAATAATTATATGATTCTTTCGTTAATAAACTTTGATATTTTATGTTATAGTATTAGAATTATATTTATTATTCATGGGTAATTATTTTTATTGCAAGTTAGGAATAGATTTAAAAGTCTATATTTTACTGTTGTTTTATTGGATAAATTACGTTAAGTTTTATGGAGAAGTTTATATTTAGGTTGAAAGTTTACCAAGTATAGATAGTGAAGCATAAATAATTTGGAATTAGTATTTTATTTAGAGTTGAAAGTTGTTTTCCGGAAATTTTAAATAAGTTTAGAGGATGTTTTTGTAGATAGAAATTTATTAAGAAGGAGTAGTATAACACATAAAATGAAGTAATAATTTTACATAGAAAAGAATCATAAAATTTATCTAATATAATACTTTATTAATTTGGAATTAATGAATGATTTGAATAATATTATTATTTCAACAACACATATATGTAATGCATATTTGATAAAACCTGTAGCATGAATTGCATTAAGTGAAATATAAAGTTATAATCAATTATTTGTTATTACATTACACAGATACATTAATTTCTATATTATAATATTAAAGTAGTACTAATAGTAAAGTGAACACATACTATTACATTATGGAATGAATAACATTAATACTTAATTGATGTAGCAATTTAATTATTAAAGTTTTATTGTTTACATATGCTACATAAATAGTATTTACATAAATTTATTTGTAATAATTGAAGCTCACTGATATTTATTTAAAGTCTAAGTTCTGAAAACATACTTCAATGTTATTAGTATAGCATTTTAAAAGAATGTAAATTATTTCTTAAGAGTATAAGTTAATAACAGTGTAAACAGTTTGTATTATTATTTTCTTATATTTTATTTTTTTTGTTTTCTAATTTGAACTGTAAATATTGTAAATAAATTCTTAATCAAAGTTAATGTAAATAAATTTGTTTAATTTGTTTTAAAAGTGTGTCGAGTTCATTATTTTGCACCACAGCATTTGACAGCAGATAATTTGAAGAAACATAATATTTGCACAATGTGAATTTATTAATATTATTTTAGAAATAAATACAATATTTTCCTGATTATCATTTATGAGAATTGATTGACATTATTACATCATATTACAATGGTCATAGAATAATTATAATGCATAATATAAGAGTACAATATTATTTATTGCCACAGATTATTGAATTATAAGATTTTGATTTATTTCAAGATTAAAATGCTATATGAAAATAAAAGATATACATATGATTGTTTATTTATTTAATACTTAATAATATAACAGAAGTAGATAAGATTAAGTTATACCCTAAGATTAGTATTGAGTATTATTATTATTAAAATAAGTTAGGTGTATTTAGGTTTGATATAAAATCCCATATCATACTTATTTACATGAGTTATCATTACTTTAAGATAATTAGAAGAACCTGAGATTATTTAATTATATTTTAAAAATTAAAAGTTAAGATTTATTTATTTTATTATTACTAAAGATAGTTTATTTTATTAAAAGCCATAAGAATGCTGTAGATGTAGTAGTAAGTTAATAAGGAGGTAATAGTATTCTTATGCCATTGAGACAATGTCTTGGGAGATATTGACTCAATGTAAATCTACTTATTGCTTTGTAACTTTACTTCACAGTCTCATGATTTTGATAAATACTTATTTAATTAGTACATACTATAGAAATATATTGATTTTGATAATTGATAATAAATTTAATTAGAATATGATAGTATAAAAGTAAATTAAAGATAGATATGCAAATTTTAATTAAGCATTATAATTTAATTGAGCTAGTTGTATTTCAAACTATATTATACATCGAGAAGTAAGGGTACAATATATATATATATATATATATATATATATATATATAAATTCCGATAACTTATATATATATATATATATATAAGTTACACAATTTATGTCTTGTTTTATTAATTGTTATAAGTGTACCCTTGATGGCTTTTGTGATGTTATATTGCTTTGACCATTAATATATGGTGAAACTGAACTGATTTCAGACCCATATAGGTATCTGATTTGTAAGGCTGGATTTGAAGACATTAACATGTCTGAAAAGTTTAAGTTTCCAAATTGAAAATAAGTGCTGACGTTTGAGTTGGAGTTTTAGTTCTAGTGTCTGAAATCCTAACTCCTCACTGAGGTGAGCCATAAGCTTGAAACCAATTGGTCTGGGGATGAGAATATTCTGGTAGGGATTTTGAATTCTTTCTCTTTTGGTACTTATAATTTAAAGCTTGTTAAAAGTTAGTAGTAAGCTCGACCTAGTGAACATTTAGTACAAGCTTAAAAGCAAATTACAGAATTTATGACTTGGTTTATTAATTATTAAAAGTGCATCTTTGATGGCTTTTGTGATGTTATATTGCTTTGTCTATTAATATATAGTGAAACTGAACTGATTTCAGACTCATATAGCTATCTGGCTTGTAAGGCTGGATTTGAAGACATTTACGTGTTTGAAAAGTTCAAGTTTTCAAATTGATAGTAACATATTAAATAAGTGCTGATGCTTAAGTTGGAGTTTTAGATCTAGTATCTGAAATTCTAACTCCTCACTGAGGTGAGCCATAAGCTTGAAAACAATTGGTCTGGGGATAAGGATTTTTGCGGTATAAATTTTCAATTATTTCGCTTTCAGAACTTATAATTTAAATCTTGTTAGGAGATAGTGGTAAACTCCACCTAGTGAACATTTAGTACAAGCTTAAAAGCAAGTTATACAATTTGTGTCTTTTTTTATTAATTATATATATATATATATTGAACCAGATTGATATCTGATTCAATAGTTTTATTACCAAAATTAAAAACTTTTAATTTTTATTAAATTTCTAATTAAAATTTTTTTTTAATTATTTAAAAAGTGTACATATATTAAAACACATACTCATTTATATTTAAATAGGTCATTTAAATTTTTTTTATAGAATTGTTTTAAAATAGTTTTTGTTCGCCACGTGTTTTTAATCAATTTGATTAAAAAACAAGCAAACTGCTTAAATATATTTCTGTTGATTTTATTTTAATCAATTCTAAGTTCATTCTAAAAGCAGAGATTTAATTTTGTGTTGCTGTTTTGATTAAAATAACTCCTGGTTAAAATTCTTTATTAGTTTGAGCAGAAAATTGAGATTTGCCCTGTCCTAAGGTGTAGAATTTGACAAAAAGGACAGTTTTTATGGGTAATGTAGTGAGGTATAAATAACTCCGCCAATTTTGTGACAATAAGTTTTATTTTTGGCTAGCAAACTGCTTCAAAGTGAGATTCAATATTCTTTTACACACTTTGATTATAGCCTGCTGAGATTCATAGCATTTTGGTAGCAATTTGAACATTTAATTCCTTTTAAAAACTTGCAATTGTTAACAGACTTTGTTGCTTTACAGGATGTCAAAATCTACTACTCTATGTTTTGTCATCATCAATATGTCTTGCTAGCTTAACCCAAAAGATGGACCCTTGCCTGCTGACTCTCCTTCAGTCATGTTGTAAAAGTCTAGAATAAGCTGGATCCCCAATATGCCTCAACACTGGCCTCTGTCAAAATAGAGCACCTGAAATATGAACTCAAATAAAAATGAGCACTCCTTGAAAATACACAAACTTTACTTTACCATAAGGTAAATATTTTCTTTTATTCTTGCCAAGGTAAATTCTTTTAGTTAAATCTCCACTCAATCTTAAACATATATCTGTATTCTTATTCATTATTTAACCTCATATTTATTAGCTGTATTTGTTTTTTTCATTGTACTTTTTCATGTGTCGTGGAATCTTAGTTTTAAGATTTCAAGTTTGCTTTCAATTTTATTTATTGGAGAGTGTGTAGTGAGTGTATATTTTTATATGTTTGATATATCTCTATTTTTCTGCCTTACTTTTCTAAATGCTTTGGCAGTCTTGTGCAGTTTTAATTTTGCTCACTTGTATTTATTTTATTGTCTATTAATGGATTTAAAATACTGTGTTTGTGCTTATGCAAACTGAAAAATCTTTTGGCTGGCAATTTATCGTGTTTACTGTTCTAGTTTTCTGTATTTGGAGTTTTTGTTTCTTCTTTTCTTATGTCTCAGAAATAGGAAACTGGAATTGTTGATCTTTGTAATTTTATAATTAGCCATCAGGATAATAATATTTATCCCCTTATAAATTACAGGTGGAAGAAAGTTTTTTCTGCTAAAGCATTTAATGTTTTAATAGTTTCTGTTCATATGCACTCTCTAATAAACTAACTTATAAAAAAAATCTAGGTCAACATTTATATTTGCTTGCTAGATTTATTTTGTCTTTATGTGTGGCTTTAAATTTCATCAGAGCATGTAATCAGAACTTTGGTTTATAAGTTTATTTGTAATTCAAATGCTTGAGCAGACATAACTGTTTTTTTATTATTTACTTGTCTCCCACTGAGAGTTTTAATTATTATTCTCAGATTAGTTTTGTCCAATCGTTTGGTTAGGAATTTGCCAGTTTTAAATGTCAGTTTTTTTTTGTCCTAGGTTTAATGTTTTATTAATTTGAAATCATTTCCATTGGAGTATTTTCTAAGTTTGTTATTTCATTAAACTGGAGATGTAAATTTCCTCCCGTTTGTATAATTTATACTCTGATGTATTCATCATATTTTTCTTTTGTTCTTGGGGTAAATCAATCATCTTTGCTTTGAACATAGTATAAGATACAGCTTCTACTGACAATATGAAATTCCTGGTCCTGACACATTTTTTGGGTCAAGAAATTCTCGCTTGCACTGGTTTCATTGATTTAATTCAAGAACATATTGTTTTCATACCTGTGAATGGGAAAACCATGTTGTTGGCGAATTCCCAGCTGAAAGAAATTTGTTTCCTCCCTTTATAATTCACTGTTAGAAAATTAGTCTGTCTGCCAGAGCTTTGAATTTTATACTTTCTGGTATATGCCTGATATAACCCTATTTATTGTATTCTAAACTTTTACCTTATAATTTATATTTCTCATAATTAAAATTTAAAATATGTTTAAACTTAATTTGGCTGATGTTTCTTTTAGTGCTTTTATTTCTCAATTGTCTAAACAATATTTAAGATTTCTTGTTTCTCCCTGAATCCAGTCGGCACAAACCATCATTCTCATTTCTTTTGATCACAGTAAATAAATTTTACATGTGATGCGATGTACTGTAGCTTCTCCTCAAATGCAGTCAAGAATCTCTCAACAATTATGCCCAGAGAAACCTATTAGCCACTTTATTTTCTATTCTCCAGTCTAAGTTTTCCCATATTCTGCTCCACCCCATTTCCACAACATAATATTTGTCAACTTTATGGCCTTTATATCTAAATCCCCCTTATCTTTTCCCAAACCCAGCATAAAAAACAATAATCCACTTTCTGTATAATCACTTTTATCATATTTATTCTTTCATAACTTCATTATATGTGCCTTTTCTGTTTTCAAGCATTTCCATTTAATTAACAGATGCCTAATATTTTCTATTTCTTTCTTACATAGTTGACAGATTAAACGACCCATATTTTTCCACTTACATGTATATTCTCTTGTTGCTAAAAATCCTGTTCGAGTCATAAATAAACTACTTTCCTTACTACTATCATATATTAACTTGCACCTAATATTCTATTTATTTCTATATATATTTAAACTCTTTTTACTGTCCATACTAGTTCTCCATCTCTCTTCTCCCTATTCTTTATTAATAAATCTAATCTTTTATTCCATTCCTTATCACTATAACACTCAAAAATCCTAATACAATCATCCTATCTTTTGTACGTAGTTATCTGGTGGTGACCTCTATGATCGAGAAGGATTGAGTATATATATATATATATTGTTACGGATATCCTTAACATCCTTCCAATACCTATTACACACCATGTGACTCAATCCAAATCCAAGATCCATGACATTAGTGTTATTTATTAATTGCTAGATTAGTAAAAATGGTAAAGCACACAAATTGACAAATCACTAATAACAATTCACATTTTAAACCCCAACTTAAGTATACTGTAAACAAATACTTAAATCAAATTTTCAAACAGACATGACAAATAACCTCTGACAATTATCATTTTATTAAATGTGTTATGATTGAAGACACAAAATAACAATGCATGGTAACTAAGATTGGATGAATGAATGCAATCAAGAAATAAAAGCTAATATTAAAATAAAAAAAATTTCAAACAAAGTTTTTTATTGTTATTAACAAACTATATTAATATTCATTCAAAATGATGACAACAATGGATTGAAATGGTGATCATGAATTTACGAGTTGTACAAGATTTTTCTAAAGAAGCACATAAAATTTCTTATCTGCTGAAAAATCTACAAAGTCTGATTTGAATTTAAAATTCGAAGATAAATATCAACCATGTTTGAATGGTAATGCTATTAAAAATCATAATGTAAATATCCAAAAAAGCAAGCATGAACATAGAGAATTAAAGTTAACTGAATAAGGAATTCAAAATTAAAGTCTTTGCAAGTAAATTCAAAGTATTCAAACATCCAAAATATCGGTAATTTTCAGTTATAGATCACAATATCTAGATTTGATGGTATAAAATAATATAAGAAAAATTTAATTCCACTCAAAACAATTCATTAGAGCAAAATATAATTAATGATAAAAACAAATATGCATTGCTAAGTGCAAAAGCTACAACAGGGAAAGAAAGTCATCATCCATGGAACTATGACTTGTCAAAATCAGGATGGAAATGATCTATCATTCCACAATTACACTATGAAACATCAAGCTAATTTGTAATGAAAGTATCCTATTACTCTCCTCTTCAAAACATAAATTCCAAGGCTACCAAAAATAACTTACCTGTTGGATGTTCTAGAACACTTATGAATTACCATTCCCACTTGAAATGGATTAACATGGGTTATGGAATGATTCACTAAAACACATTTCTTTATAAAACTTCAAAATCAAATTAAAGTTGGCAACATTCACATTTATTTGTATATTTGATATTATAATATTATTTTACTTTAATATAGGGGCAAAAAGGGTTAATATCAGTGCTGGCAAGTAATATTAAAAGTAAATATTATCCCCTGCAACATAAGCCTAATAAAATATAATTTATGATGAGTGCTTAATTTCATACTAACCCGATTATCACCAAAGGGAAAGGTAAGATGTACCTAATACTTATTTAAAACAAACATGTATATACTCGCAGCACATACATTTTCCTTGTTTGTTCATATTAATAATTGTTTTAAATGTTTTCAGTATATCTGATTAACTATCTATGTCATAAATGATCTTGATTATCTATATTATGAGCATTGTACATAACTGAGAGGAGCCCTAATCACCACGATGACACATAGGAACCTAAAATAATAAATTACTTAAAATAAATGAATTAAGAGTTTCAAACAATGAATTTTAGAATGCAAAGATGATTATGGCAATTTTATACATAGTACAAAGCTTATTTATGTTAATAGGGACATCGAGTGTCTATTCTGTTTGGGATCAGGGTTTGAGATTATATTTGAAATCAACTATAAGCAAAAAATAACCACAAAGTCTAATTAAATGTTTTATAATATTGTTTTAAAATATTCATTATTAAAATACCAATTGTTGTAAATATGATTATTAAATTTATTTAGAATGTTAAATTATGATTCTTGGTGTGTTTTTCTATACTCAACTTTTAATTAGTCATATCTGCTAACATATTTATCAATATTTTATTTATTTACAAATAATATCACATCCCTACATATTATTAAACACATACACACGTTCACACTTATCTATATTTCAAGTGATACTAATATAATCTGAATTAGATGATCATGCAGAATCTCCATGGATTCGAAACTCGGGACAACGGAGAAGAAATGCTACATGAACGAGGTTAGATTTATATATTTATATTTAATTAGTTCTTAATCTGTTCTCTCCTAGGAATGAAATCAATATGTGTGTGGTATGTATAGGTACAAATAACATGATGACTTCATCCATTTATTTAAATATTGGGAAAACTCTGTTTCATTACAATATATGTGTATATAGGAGTGACTTTGTTATTTGTAATAATTATATTCTTTGTTGCAATTGCTTTATACATTATAGAAGCACATTTTATTGCTAATATATATATATATATATATATATATATATTATAATGAGCTTGCAAAGAGCTCTTAACCAGCTTTTCAGAATATCCCCAATCTCAGACTGGTTTCTGCTACTGGCTTCCTCAGTGAGGTGCTAGGATATTCAAGAATTAGATTTAAAATACAAGGCCAATCCCAGCACTTTATCTAATGGATAACTATTAAGTAGAAAATCTGAAATTTTCAGACATCCATATGTCTTCCAATCCAGCTATCTAACTTAAATAGCCATATGGGATTGAACCAAGTTTAGATACACAATATATTAATAGCTTTAGCAATATAAAATCACTATAGCCTTAATAGCAAAAAATAAAATTACAAAGAAATCAAGTCATATGTCACATCACTTAATTTAACAAGCTTATATTACAAATGTTATATAATGAGCTTGGTATTTTAAATCCAATGCTTGAATATTCTATCACATCACACTGGTCTGATGTTGGGGATATTATGAAAACCTTGTTAAGAGCTATTTTCAAGTTCATTATATAACATTTGTAATACAAGCCTGTTAAATTACATCATGTGACAAGTCTTGATTTCTTTACAATTGAAAGTACTTCTGATAAAGAATGTATTATTTAATTTTGAATACTGTGTTAAATATATTTGTTTGAATTAATATATATATATATATATTAAAATTTGTACACATTTGTTCATCTGCATAACAAAGTGGTTTCTTTCTTTTTTTATAACTTAAAGCTGAGTACACTTTTTGTGAAGTTCACAGATCTATGATTATGATGAGCTTCACTGAAAGTGCACTCCACTTTAGATTATAAAAAACAAAAAAAAAACATTTTGTTATACAGACAAACAACCATAAGCAAATTTGAATTACAAATATAAATAAAGTGAAAATCAGTATTATATATATATATATATACTATTTTATGGAGTAAAAAAGCAAAATGAATTACTACTCTTAGTGCAGGTGTTAGTAATAAACCAGGAAAGTAAAATACATTGTATCATTTATGCCGTCATTGATAAAAAGTCATAAGTCTTTAAAACTGGCAATAAAACCAATGTTACTAATATATATAGACTCTGGCCTACTTCCACATTTATATACTGTTTCACTAAAAATATATGATGAATGTATATTTGACAAAAATGTGCACTAGTTTTATAATGTAGTTGAAATTGTAATGCTTTTAACAAATTCAAACTTTATTTATACTTTTTGAAATAAATCAGTGCACAGACTAGAGTTTTTAGAGACCAGCAACATTTAAAGTAAAAATACACCCAAAATCTTGTATTCTATACTAATCTATATATTATTACTAACAATTTTTTAATGTTATTTAATAGCCAGAAATAACATACAGATTAATATATAACACAATGACTTGAGTGATATTTTCAGCAATCGCTGTTCTTTCTAGAGAAGAAAAAAAAACCTTTCAAATATTGTTTTCTATAAATAAATTTTACATTATTATAAAAAATATTAAACAATTAGTTTATAGGATGTATATATTTCAACATATAACTACAAATAAGTTAGCTTAGGTTCAAAATCTGAGAATATAAGATAGTTAAATATGACTGTTCGATATATAAGTGCAATCATAATTTTTTTACTGGAAACAGTCAATAGCTAGAAAATTAGATAAAAAATTAATACAACACTGTTAATTAGTGTTCATTTATGTCTTGAGATTGTGATAGGACTTTGAATAAAAAAAATAGAGTGAATTAATATTTCTTAGATGCAAATCTAATATGAATCCATGATGTATTACTTGATTCTGTAAAAATTATTTTATTAAATGTAAATAACATTTATTGCACATTAATGAACTTGCTTTTAAATAATAATTATTAACTCTAGCAGATATTAAAAAGGTTAGGTGGAATAGAATTAATCCATTAGTTGAGCACGCTAAGTGCAACTTAATTCAAGAGAGTTACTGTTGTTTTTGCTATTGCTTTGTTGAAACCACTTATTTTTTGGAAAGCTTAATAAGTTTATTTTCTGTAGATAATTCGGTGACCAATACATTTAATACAAACTGTTTTAATGAGTTGTACTACTTGTTGTTCTTAAGCCACATTACTTTCAGAAATATTTCTTTCAAATTCTACACTCTGAACTTTCAATGTTTTGATTATCCATTTATTTCAAATCAAAGTTTTATAATAAAAAATAATAACTGTTTTTTAAAATAATTTCTTTTTATTAAAAAAATCTGTTATACACTTATTGTTGACTTTATTATATATAAATTAATTAGAAAATGAGATCACAATTATATATATAAAGTTAAATCCCCAGCCAATGTGTATTGATGTGCATTAACCAATCAGATGCAGTTCTGCTAAATGGTAGCGACAGTCTCTAGAACTATCTCTGATTGGTTACTGCACATCAATACAGCTTGGCTAGGGTTTTAACTTCACATATCTAATGGTGATTCCATTTACTAAGTAGTTTACATTTATACTAACTGTTAAAAATATTAAATGTAAATATATATTGTGAAGGAATAAGAAATTCTTTAATATATGAAAACAAGGTTAAGGAGACAACATTGTCTCATGAATTGCAATATTTCCTTGTTGGATGAGCCAAAATGTAAAGGAAAAGTAAAAAAAAAAATACTGCCAAAATGTAAAGAGTAAAGTAAGTACTATTCACTGAATAGCTTGCAGATTTGGGAAATCAAAATATAAAAACTGTTATAATTGAGCAGGATTAACTGGCCTGAAAGTGCCTCATAGATTTGTCCATCCACATATAATAAAAAATTGTGAACCAAGTGGGTTTATCCACTTAAGCACTAAATATTTGATCATTCATAAATATATTACATACTGGTTGTACTTAGGTAACTAATTACATAACTAAAATAGACAAATAAATATACAATTCACAAATGTTCTTTAACAGTTTATATTTATATTTACAATGGACTCATGAATTTGTAATGTACCAATGGTTCAGAGGAATGTGTATATTATACAATTCAATAAATGATGATTCACTTAATAATAAAGTATAGTATAGGATGTATCTTAATTGTAAAATAAATTGTTTAATAAACTAATTTTGTAATGATTGATGCAATAGACAAATCAAAGAACTTAGATTAATAATAATATAAATTTATTTCAATAAACATTAACTAATTGAGTTGGCAAAATAAAGTTTATAAATATAATTTATCATTACCTCACCTCCTCTTTTCTTTTTGATTGCAAATGCTAGATATGACATTCATTTAAAGTATAAAGTATACAGTCATGAAAGGGTTAAAGAAAAATTCTTTAAACAAAGTAATAAAGTTTTAATATGGTTATTTTTTTAAATATATATCTCACATTGTTTAAATGATAATGAATGCCATGTAAGTTATACTAATGGTAATTATTAATAAAAAAACTATAATAAATGTTTATCATTAAAATTATCATTATGCTATTTTTTAAACATTTCTCTTTTTTTCTATAAAATTTTTCTGACAGTGTTGATATAAAAAGAGGTTTTCATTAGGATCTGTTAACACAGTTTTGCATGTATATAATTTCAGCTGATACTTAATTATTCAACAATATTTTCTTTGGTATCTTTTTTAAGTAAAACACAAACATAGGAATCCATAAGCAATTTAAATCATTAGAGTAAATCTAATTATTATTCCTGTTAATGTTACAATCAAGATGAATTCAATTATGTTATCTCTATGGCAATCAGCGTAGTGTTAGAGATATCCATTTCATTTTAATCATAAAGATATCAAATGAGGGAGAAGCTCAAGTTGGCTTATTCACAGTGCAAATTTCTTTGCTATATGCCCTAAATATATTTATAAATAGTAAGATAAAATAAACACAAATTTTTAAGCAAAGAAAATCTAATGACTTCTTGCTAAAATCATTTCTATAGCTATGGCAATGCAAAATGCTATCCTTTTTTTTCTAAACACTGATTTGTGATCATGTGAACCTCTTTCTTCTAAGTCTAGTAAGGCATTGTTATCATTCAATAATAATTTAAACAAAATATATAATTCTTTAAATTTAATAAATATATTGTTCAGTTATTTCAAATTTATTCAAAACAATAAATATATATATTTTTATATAGATGACTTTTAATTGCATTTTTTATTTAGTTATTTCTTACACTACAAGGAAATTATAGATGAAAACATGTATCCATGGCATATTCCCACCTTAATAAAAGTAAGAAAACAATCCAAAAAAATTAACATAATATCAACAGGACCAACAGAACATTGTATGAATAGCTAATGGTTAATTAAAACTAAACTACCACAATAATAAAGTCAATGATTATGCACAATTATGTCTCATACATTTTTAAACAGAGTACATTAAACAAGTTAAGTGTGCTACCACATTTATATTTATTAGTACCCTTACATTTAATTCTAATTGAATATTTGAAAAATAAGTTTACAATATTATATACATCACAAATTATGACCAATAAAATCAACCCTTTTATTTCTGATAAATATTGATTCTTTATACCAGTTAAAACCATGAATACGGACATCATAAATTGGACATTTACTATATATTCATAATGATTGATGCATTTGGTCGAGGCCTTGCAATAAACTATATTTATTAAATCATCTCACAAATCCAACACATATTACTGGACTAACATGGTAATCAAGGCAAATTCTTATGTCTTCAGTCAATATAGCTATATTCATGATGATAAAACCATTTAGATTTTAATGGTTTTATTCCTAATGACAAAATCTTACATCTATCATCACTATTCAAGCCTCTGATGGAATGGATCTTTGTGAGAAACCTGGTCATCAATTTTGGATTGCATCATACCTATGCTAATATAATATGAAGAATCTCACTTTTTCTGAGTTTTAAAACTTTGGAACTCTAGTTCCATCTATTCTGTACCTTCTCAAATTATTTACTATTTTTGATAGTCATTTAACCTAGTTTTTAGGATGCTACCTTTATCCTATCATTCCAATCTATACTTTTCTGTCTTAGATTTTATCTATTGATTCCAATTTTGCCCCTTTTCTATACCATCTTCTAATTGATATTGACTCTCTTCTATATATTACTAAGATTTTGTGATCTTGCTTCATGTCTTGTTTAAGCTCTTCTGGGCTTGGCTTCATTTCTCATTAAATAGTTGACTCTTACCATACTTTTTTTGATCTCACTCATTAGGTCTCTATAACCATGTTCCATTTCTTATATAAGTTCTTTTCATTTTTGATTTATTATTTGAATACATTCTTCATAATTCTTGTCATACTATGCTGGAAAGTGTTTAATTTCTACCATTAAGCTTTGCAACATTGTCATTATTAATCATTTTGATCAATTTTTGATATGAATAAAGACTTTAGTAGCTTCTCTTTTCTGTCCTAATTTATCTAACATTTTCTCATTTTCCACAACTTATGATCATTTAAAACAAAATCCTAGATCATTAAGATGTCATAAAATAAAGTTACGCTGCAATTTATGAAACAGGAATTGAATAGAATAAAGTAATTAAGACTAAAAATATTTTTAAAACAATATTTAGTAACTAATTGATTAACATTAAACAAAAAACGACATGACATGGTAGTATGAAACTTTAAACATTTACTTCATGAAAAAATATATTTTCATAAAATTTGTAATCAATTATTTGATTTCTATTCATAAATTGACTTTCAATTAATTGCATTATTTTTTTAAAATAACTAAGATTTGGAAAAAACATGATTTTCCAAATCAAAGATAACAATGTTTGATTTAGCTTAATTAACCTTTTGTTAAAATTTTAGGATGAAAAATGAATGAAAAGGGGAAAACAGTTTCAAAAAGTAAATTTAAATTTACAAAAAAATAAATTAAATAAAAAACTCTTTCATAATTAAAAAAAATTCAAGAGATAAAAAATGTTTAACAATTTGAAAACATTAACTTAATGAAAATATTTAAAATTATCAATTCTTACAAAAACAACAAAAATATATATTATTCCTTTTTACTATCAATAAAATTTAGTGTGGATACACAAGCTATACCTTTAACCATGGCTTTATTTTTGATGGAGTCCTTCCTTCCAGCTGTAATTTTCAGTTTGTTTCCAACTAATTTTTCCTTGAAGGCTTCTAAACATGTGCATGATTAATTTATTTGTTTTGGTTTGCAGTAGTTCCATGTTAAAAAATAGCAAATTTTATCCATTGAATTTTTCTTTTTGGATTTACAGGTGAGACTAACACAGGCATAGACTCATGCTCTTTGTTGAAGTCTAGGTTGCAGATTACTTTAGGAGGGTAATTTCTGTACATTTTTATTACTGTGAAAGCAAGTAAAATGGAGAAAGTTGATGTCTAGCTTTTATCTGAATTTAACACAGTTTTCATTGTATAAACCATTTTTATGACTAAATGCATAATATGCTAAAAGTATGGTTAAAATTTCTGCTATTTTATCCATAACTTGATAAAAACTTCTGTTTTTTTCTTCTTTATCAGCTGGATTAAGACTTTACTGCTTTTTCTTCAGCAGCTAAGTTATGAATATATCTTTACCAAAAACTTGGGTATTCTGCCATATTTACATCCCCATTATTATTTTTTTCTAGAACAATGTTGCCTAAAAATCAATCAGAATTTGTCTCTAACCTGGTAATTTTATAGCAACCAATTGGCTAAATTTTTACAAATACAATTGTTCAGCTAGTAATAGTTGAACCCTACTTAATTGTAGATATTGGAAAGCAAATCAAAAACTTAAATTAATGTCATAAAATTTTTGTATTTCTTTTGAATCAAAAAAATTATCTTGCAAAAAAAAAAAAAAGAAGATAACTAGTTAATTGCACTGACTTGATTTTTTTGTAATGAAGATAAATAAAGAAAAAAGAGAAAAAACAACTCTAATTAAAAATAAAATTTATCAAAAGTATTCAAATGTTATTTTTAGAAATGTTTTTTTTTAAATATCATTAAACGTAAAACTTTACAACTCTTAAAAAGTTAAAATTAAATATTATTAAACAATTTACTAAAAAGAGAATGTTTTTTTCTCTCTTGGTTTTTTTTTTAAAATAAGAAATTAAAAGCAACTTGTAATTAAGTAAAATTATTTAAGAGAGAGAACAAATAAATTATTTATCTGATTTTATAATTTTCTTTCTCTTCTATCAACATTTACAATTTATAATAAATATTGGGATATGCATATTATCATTAAACACAAGTTTGACAATTATTTAAAGAAATTTGGCTAGAGTTTTCCTACTATCATGTGTGAATAAAAGTAAAACTTTTAATTAAGTCAAATCCCTTCTTATTATATAAAAATATGCATGGGAAAATTAAATATTATTTTCACCATTAATTAAATAATCCTAAATTAAACCTGAAAAACATGCTGTCAACTATCAAATTATTTTTAATTCAGCTAGTTAGCCAACTGTTACTATATATATATATATATATATATATATATATTTCAAACAGAAACTGTTTATATATATATATATTGAAACAGAAACTCTGTTTTATGTGTGTATGTAATCTAAGAGCTAATTTATCCTCCCACCTAAAAGAAAGGCAGATGTATATGAAAGAAGTTGATCTTATTTTATTTATTTTTTTAAAATAAAGCAAAAAGTTTAAAGTTAAAAGAAAACCATTATTTTCTATAATTGAGAAAAATAATAAACCTTCGTTATTGATTTTATAATTTTAAATTATGATATAAATACGTCTCTAAGTATTTACTTAAAGCTAGCATTTATTAAAAATAATACATTTTAATTTTTGAAATGATGTTGTTGTACAAAGTATAATATTTGCTTGAGGCAAAGTTATCAAATTGAAAAACATGGCTTAATCCTCATGATTCCTTATCTGTCCTGATAAAAGTAGTGCCCAATCCTTAAGAAGAGAAAAGCACTTGGGTTTAAGTGAAAGCTGTGTAACAAAACAGATATAGTGAGAGGGCTGCAGAATCAATCTAAAGATCAGAGTATAAATAGTTGAGTTTGAAGTTCAGAAAAGATTTTTTTTAAAAAAGATTTTAAGAGCTGTCAAAAAGTAAGAAAATAGAAAGAGTTAAAAAAAGTTAAAAAGTTTTATCTAAGTGTTGCTTAACTGTTTAGTTGAAACAATTTTAGTCACCTTGGAATATAATATTTACATTCACACTGTTAATGATGAAAAAAGAAAGTATTAATAAGGAAATCATAAGAATGGAAGGCTAATCATAATAGCTTCCTTTCTTTATCCACAACCATGATTCTCCAATATTCATGTGAGTGAACATCATGGAAAGTAAATAACACCATTTAGCTCAAATAAAATGACCCCTTTTTGAATGCAGTAGGAATCTGAAGTGAAGGAACAAACTGGATAAAATGAAGGTAACAATTTCATGAAATATTCAATACTTATATGTGTTTATAAAAAAAAGTCTTTCTTAAATTAAATTATAAATAATTATAGCTATGTGAAAATGTTTTATTAGTGATAAATTATAAATATGTAAATGTCTTAAATATCTATAATCAAAAGGCATTTTTAATAAGGTAAATCATAAATGATTAACTTCTTATATGCAGATACATCTGAATTAAAATAAAATAAAAAATGAATACTTATAACTATTTTTATTACTGATATACAAATAAGTATACCTGGAAGAATTAGAAATGCTAAGCTATTACATATAACTATAAATAACTAAATTATAATAACATGTTTATAATCCAGATAAAATTGGAAAATATACAAAATGAATGTATTTATACAAAATGAATGTATTTAATAAATTTTTACTATATTATGAATAAATTTAAACATTTAAATATGAATTAGTACATCAATAAAAGTTAATGGTTATATGCATTGAAAGATTAAAAAAAATATATTTTTTTAAAATTTTATTTATTATTTGAAAACTCTGAGAAAAGGAATATAAACACAGAATTAAAACATGTTATATATATATATATGAGTTGAGAAGTAAGAATACCAAAACAATGTGTCATGGTTAAATGTACAATGATATACCTAGAGTTATTGATGCTTATAGGTTATATATATATATGTCTTATGAAATCGGAAATACCAAATAAATGCATTTGCAAGATGAATTGATATCTGGACAGATGGAAATACATACACTTATATTTTACCTGAATGACCAATGAAAATACATACACTTATATTTTACTTGAATAATCAATGGATATAAATGTGCTTATATTATGGATTCAAACCTGGATTTAGATAACAATGAATAGAAATATACTTATTATGCTTTGACTCACCTAAAATTAACTGGAATAATAGAAATGCTCTTGTCTGTAAAGAATATCTTCATACATGAGTTACTTTAAGCCACATTACATGTGATAATCAGAATTAAGTGAAACTCTTAATTAAATAAAATGCTATCGGTTATCTTCATTATTATCTATGTTGTCTTCATATATTGTACTCCTCTCTGTGAATTAACTAAATAACTAAAGATGTAAATTGTTAAAAAACTATTGAAAGAAGGACTTTATTATACAACAAATTACATTCTTTAAGTGCTATTATTGGAAGTATACCAAAGAAACACAATGGACCGTAAATGAAATATTTGTTTGAATTAAGTGAAACTCTGAATTAAATGCTATCAGTTATCCTCATTATTATCTCTGTTGTCTTCATATATTGCACTCCTCTCTCTGAATTAACTAAATAACTAAAGATGTAAATTGTTAATGAACTTGCATTATTTAATTCATATTGTACTATTATTGGATGTATACCAAGAGACACAATGGACCGTAAATGAATAAAATAATTAAACTTATGCACATAAATGCACATTTATACTTGACTGGACTATGAATAGTCCATAAACCCAGAATTGCTTACATTATCTGTTTACTTACCTGTGATAAATTTAAAGTTAATGAAGTACTATATGAATTACAAATGCTTACATGCATATTGATTGTGCATGAATAAAAACTTCTCATAATTGAACTGAAAATGAATCTTCACATTAACATGAATGAACTTTATTGGAAGGACTTGCAAGTGAATTATTGACAAATAAAGTGCTTCTAAACTTGTCATAATTGAATGGAAAATGAATCTTCACATGGATCTGAAGAAACTTTATTAGAAAAACTTGCAAATGAATTGTTGTTAAATAAAATTGTTGTTACTTAAAATTAATTTTAGTTATCCAGTTGTTCATGTTGCATTACTTGTTATTCATTGCACTTGTTCACAAAAATCTCTGTCTGGCATAACTAGACCTAGGTAAGTCAGGTTTTAGTGAGATGGAACCATAGTGTCACTGTTTGGGAAACCAAACACAGAAATTTCTAGATGCTTCCAGTCTCTATTGGTGCTACATCCTCTGATGACCAGAAAATATTGTTGTAGGGGTGGGTGTGACATCTGTATTGGGAAAAGCCAATCGATGGTTCCTTCCTACAATATGCTCATCAGGAAATTGTTACAACTGAGGTAATAAAGGGGTTGTAGGGGGTCCAGTTACAATATATATATATATATATATATTCAGCATATTTTATCTAATGGAATGTTGTAGATTTGATTTAAAATGTTTTAGAAAAAAATGTCAAGAAACTTCATCATATCAATCTAAAAGAATATAGCACCAACACATGATCAGGAGTTTCTTATTGCAATCAGCTAAGTACCAATTCGAATGTATATAAGAGTATTGAAATAAAAACATGAATCAGTGAAACAAAATGCTTAAATTAACACAATCCAAAATAAGTATGTGTGGAGTGTTTATGGTGAAATTGAAATTTCTTTTGAATAGAAAATAAATTTAATAAAAGATTGGTAAAAAGTTTAAGATGTATTATGTTTTATATCATTGCAAATATAATTATTAGGTAGTGGTTTAGTATAAACTTTATCACAAATTTCATGATTTATGTTGAGTTTCATACATGCTATAGTACTAAATAGGACCATAATATAAAATAATGATCCTGTTGAGGTCATTTTTTGAATTCACATTTTAGTTTTTATAGCATTCAGTTTATTACTTGATAGCCCTTATAGGTTTTATTTATTACTTATTCTTGTTACAATGAAATATTAATCAAAGAATTATATTTATGACTGATACTGAATGGAGATCATTAGGAAAGAACCCATCTACTTTTTACTATTGGAAGACTGTGGATTCCAGTATGAGTATTATAGGGAAACAAATATCTGCTTTACACACATTTACATATGAGATGATTACATAATTTCATGATAAATCATCAAAAATTTTAAGTGGACCCAATGTTATGAGGACACACATTCCCTCAAACAATTCATGGTTGGAGATCAAATGCAAAATCATTAAAAAATATGGGATTACATCTCAATAACAATTTCAATCACATATCAAGCATTTCTATTGAATAATTTTAAAACAAAATTAAAATATCTTATTTATTGTGTTGTTAAATGATGCTAGAAATACTTTGTGTGGGTAAAATTACTATTAATTTGTAATTATTTTTGACACCTTCACAAGTTACATTTAATTTCTTACAAATTACATTTTCATTATTTTGTATTTTTTCTTTGTACAGATAAATACATTCAGTACTTGCTAAATTTTTACATCATTGTTATAATATCATCCAGCATGAAACTTAGGTTAGATTTTTTATTAAACTCAAATGCTATTCAAAAACGGAAAGTGGTAAGTAATGAAGAAATTGAGTTTGACTGCTAGGATAGCAGAATATGTTTTATAAAACAAATTAGATGAAATATATACTCAATATTATAAAAAAAAAAAAAACACATTCAGTTAAAAAATAAGAAAAGATGTTCAAAATAAAATAATCTAGACTATTCTAAGAACCATTCACTAATATGATAAGATTCTAAATTAATAAATATAATACAATAAAGCCTATTCAAAAAATACATAGAAAACTATATTTCAGCATCCATAGTATTATGACACACCACAATTAGTAATACCCACATCACATTTGTTTTTACAATTTGATAATCAATAATTATCTGATTAATTCAGTTAAAAATAGATTTTGAAGTTTTAATAAATAATAGTTAGATAGTCAATTACTAACCAAGCTAAGATTTATATGAACATGCCCATCTTACCATTCTTCTATCTATAAACATCTTATTTTCAAGATCAGCTTTCCATTTGGTAGATAATCTGCAATTAATTGAAGCATGTCATTTGCTGAATTACATAAACAAATATTGAGCATTCCATCATCAGACTTTCAATGACATTCATGGCTGAAGAGGTAGAGATTGGAGAAGATTGAAGCCTGTCCATAAAGTTTGAGGATTTGCTATCTTGATATAAACTGAGCACTGATTATATATATAAAAGACATTTTGTGGGTTCATCCATGTTAAAAAATTTAAATATTGATATACCGACATTTCAACTTGATCACACAAGTCATCCACTTTTATCACCCAGTGGATGACTTGTGTGATCAAGTCAAAATGTCGGCATATCAATATTTAAATTTTTTAACATGGATGAACCTGCAAAAATAAAAATATGTCTTTTATATATGCAACCTGTGGAAATCTTCATATCATATATATATATATATAATACAGATATCAAACTTTATTTATTATATATATATATATATTTAGAGGTGATGATCTGGACCAACTGATGAGTGCTGGATAAGTACAAAATTCTTATATTGGAGACCATTTATCTTTTTCACGTGTATGTGGTTATCTGTATCAGTTGTATAAGATGGAGGCAATAGCTGTAGGGAGCTTGAAAGTTTGAGTTCAAATCCCTTCTAATTACATTAAATTCAGTATAGACAATATACTTATATTTAAGTATATATATATATTATTGATATTACAACAGTTTTTAATTAACAGACATTTTATTTGTAATATATATATATATATTCAAACTTTAAATTACACATAGCTCAATGTATATTCAAACAAAGGGAGTAAATCACTCTCTCCTCAGCTATGATTTAAAAACACCCTAAATGTTGAACAAAGAAACAAGAATAGAATGAATCAACCTATTCTTGATAGCTCTGATATTTATAAGCATACCTACTCCATTCAAAAACCCATTATCTCTCCGCTATTCTACTTATTTACATACTTATTTACCTACTTATCTATTTATCTGACCATCTGTCTATATATCTATTTGCCTGCTTTTCCATCCACTTGTTTACATGTTAATCTTGTCTACATACTCATCTATTTATATATATTCATATATTTAGTTACACTATTAAATAATGTAAACAGATAAATACTTTAGAAATTTTTTACAAACGTTTTAACCCAATGGCTTTATTTGAATTATTTTGACATTTTACTGCATGCGGTTATTTATGGAATAGATAATTATCTGGACAAAATGTATAATTTGACGAAGAAATAGTAAAAATTGAATCAAGTGAGTATCTAGTAAAATTACCAATATATATATATATATTTAAAAAAATCAACTCCAAGTTTTAAAATGACTTTAAATAACTGATGTATATTATGGTGAATGAAAATTAGCTAGACATTTATCTACGTAATTTATATAAATTATAAAAAAAAAAAGGCAAAATATATTTGAATCATTTTTTTTTTTCAAAAATGTTTACTTTCTCATCAATATCTCAATTTCAATACGTTCATTACTGGCTATTATCTTTGCTTTTCTTTTTTTTTTCCATTAAATTTCAAATTTCACCTTGCTACATTGATCAAGATTAATATATCTCATTAGCGATTTTTTTTATTATAAAACATAATTAAAAAAATATTTTATTCATTTTCTTTTTCACTCTATCTTTATATACATGTGCGTATATTAGTAAGATATTTTTATAACAACATATATATATACATTTATACATACTATATTACCCCCACCTAAAACATCAATATCTCATATAATAACAGAATTTTAAATAAAGTGGTCTCTATTTGATTTTTTTTACCAATTCAACGTACCATATCTAGGTAAGATCATTTTTTTACTTATTACCTATATATTTCTTATACTAAAACGTATATTACCATTCATTTTTACTTTTTTAACAATCTGTCATAAAAAACGTCTCTGACTATTTTATTAATTTTTTGAGCTCAATATCTTATTATTAATACCTACATTGGGAAACAACAATACAGCAATAGCATTAATGACATATTGTACTAACAGCAAAATATTTTAAATTATAGGAAGGAAAATAGTCATATACTATGTTGAAAATTTCACGCATATGTAAAATGTCAGTCATATGGTTATCAGAAATTGGGATCGACTTATATCTATCCTCATCATCATTATCAACAACATACATTTATTAATTCCCATTCTTTACATATACTGGGTTGACTTTTTTATTAAATTTTAAAAGATACAAACATCGATAATTTTTTTTTATAATCCTTAAGTAAGGATAGTCTTTTCAAATCTGTGTAGTATTCTATTAATTTCAAAGAAATTTTATCAATTTCAAATCAAATACTTTGTAAGAGCTTTTTTTAAAAAAAAACATTTTATATTTGTCTTCATTGAACATTTATAACAGGTTTGCTTAATGGTAGTTTACCAATTTCTGAAAATTATTTCCTTAAAACATTTTTACGATTCCCATAATCATGAACTTATAACATTTCTGAGTAATGACAATGTTTATTTTTTTAGAATTTTAGTACATATCATGAGAATACATCTCATAAAAGAGTCATCATCATTTTCAATCATTAGTGAACCACTGTAGGATGAAGGTCACTTCAAGTTTAATCTATTTTCTCTAATTAATAGCATCTCTTTTTTATATTACACTAATAAATCTTATTCAACCATTCATCTTACATGCAGTCTCTTCCTTGTCTTTTTACAATCTTTTGAAATTCAATTTAATATTTAATTATCAATCTAATATTATTGCTTCTAGCAATAAGTCCATCCCAGCTACATTTCAATTTCTTAAATGTTTTTATAGAGTCAGTGATATACATATCTATGTATTTCATTTTTATTTTTTCTTCTGACTTCTATCATACATCTTTCTATATTACATTGATAATCTGAAATATCTGTAACATTAATATCTTAATTATCCAAGTCTCATATCCATAGGAAAAGATTGTAAAAACTTCAAGATGCTTTTTAAATATATAGGAATATCTTATTTTCATAGTAAATTATTTCTATTGAAGCACTTGAATCAAGATAAATTCTATGACTAATTTCAACCATTGTCTTTTCATATGTATTAATGCTATGAACAAGACATTTATAATTATTTTTTTCTAATTCATAACTATCAATCATTATTTTCTTTGTTAGCAAAATTCCATTGAATATTATTTTAGTCTTTTTAGCATTTATTTTTAATCCTACTTTCGTACTTTCATATGATAACTCTTGCAACACTTCCTGGAGCTTTGAAGCATTATTTTCAAAACAATTATATATTCTGAAAAATCTAGATGGCTTAAATAATTTACCCCCCCCCTCAGCTTCACATTTTAATCCACAAAATACTTCTTGTAAAACTATTGTAAAAAGTTTCGGAGATATAGAATCATTCTACCACACATGCCTATCAATGTACATATTTTAGTATCATCATATAATATAACCATTGCTATAAAATTTTGGAAAATATTCTTCAGAACATAACAATATGACAGCGTTTTTGTGTCTATATCTTGATGATCCAATATTTACTATAACAATGCATATAAAATGAAATATTTCATCACAATCAATAAATTCAGAGAATAACAGCATTTGTATTGATTGATAATTTTTATGCCTTTTGTCATTTTTGAATCTAGCTTGCTTTTTTGGTTGTTTACAATCCAAAATTTATTATAGATGAATTCTAATTATCTTATTAATGATTTTATATAAAATGATAGATTGTTATAATGCCAACATTATTATCCATTTAAATATCAATATTATTATTGTGCTTTTCCAATCCATCTGGTATATTTTGGTATATAATGTTAACAACATAATTTTCTATTTTTTCATTTACATTTTTAAAAATATAAGTAATAATTCCATCACTTCATGAGCCTTTCTTTTTTTTTATAAATTTAACTGCATGACTACAGTTCTTGGTAATTTAAAATTGTAGTAATTGTAGGAAATACTTTATTTTATGATGTTTAATTATTACATAGTTCTTTATAGAACTCTTCCATATACTTCAGGGTATTATCTATCTTGTTAAAAATAGTTCTATCTCTTCTTATTAGAAAATTGACTTTCCTTTGAATACCTCTTTTTTGAGACTTATTCTTTTCTATAGCTTTCCTTCTCATTTCAAAATTATATTTTTATATCATTATTAATTCTTTTTAATATCAGTTTATAAATATTAGATATTCAATTCTTCTTAATGAATCACTGCAAATAAAATTTGTATTCCTTCTTTATACATTGTCTAGTCTCTGTATTAGATTTATTGATAATTTATTTTTGTAACAGCTATCGTTCTTGCTGATTTTAATAGAGTGATAAATATATTCTTACCGATTTCAGTCAAATCTAAACCATCTTCAAAGTTTGTTAATATTTTAAAATAATTTGCATATGCTAATTTAAATTCATTGGAGTATTTCTAAGCAATAGAAATGTCAATAGTTGTTTTGCTTAACAGTTTTTATCTCTCCAATTTTGCATTAATATATATCTTACACTTTGCTAACCAATGATTGCTTTCTGTGTTGAATCATTTGAGAACATTAAAATGTTGAAATACATATTTTTTGTTAGTTAAAATATATTCCAATTCTGATATATCTTCATTTGAATGCTTTGATGTTTATTTCAATTGAACTTTTTCTCAAAGAAAAATTCATAGTCTACAACAGTTTTTCTTTTTCTACAAACTCCACAAGTCTGTGTCTTCTCTCATTTCTGACCCTATATCCAAATTTACCCACACTACTTTTATCTTTCAGTCATTTACCAATTCTAGCATTAAAGTCTTGTATAACAATAATAAACTGTTATTTGATATAGTCTAAAGAATTTTGTATATTCATAAAAAACGAAATTATCTTCATTTGACATCTTTCATCTGGTTGAATAACAAATCTTGCCATTATTTATGATATTCCATCAAATACCACAATGTTGCTTTTTCATTTTTTATTTATAATGAATTCAAATAATTTATACTTCTAATATTTGTACTTTCGTAGGAAAGTAAAAGTCCATTTTTTAAATTAATTATTTTTTCGCATTTTCTTCTAACTTCATAACCTTCAGCAAAGTTCCATTTAATTTTAGACTATTTTCCCCAAATCCCACAATCTGATTTCACTTCAAAGTGATCTTCAGTTGTGGGTGTTTAAATAAAAAGTCACCACCAAGATCTACAATCAGGGGATTTTTAGTATTGTCTGTTTTTATTATAACCATGTCTTGGATAGTGACTTTTTAGAATTTTGAAAATAAGGAACATAATTTTGTTTTTCTGTCATGAATTATAAATATCTATTTTAAAATGATTATTCAATTTAACCTGTTTTTTAAAAATTTGAATTAACAATTCAGTTAAGAACATTGGGCAAATGATAAGAAACCCCATAATGTTTTTGATCTTAATCTCAGACATTAAAAGTCACTAATCATGTCACCCTGCTTGATGTATGTTGGTGAGAAGCATTCATTTTTGTTTACTATATAAATAATCACATATTAATATCAGTTATAATAAACAGAATATATAGTGGCTATTAAAAATTTGCCCTGCTCAGTTTTTTAAGTTCTTGAAGATTTATAAAAAGATCACTTTTCAGTGACTAGTAAAGTTTTTTTTTTAAAACACATAAGAGTACATCCAATTAAATCTAACAATATAATATTCCCAGTCATCTAGTTTTTAATATATATGCAGTCTGCTATTATAATCAAGTAAGATATTTTAATTGAGAAAAATATGGATCTTCCCTATAGGTTCACAAATACTATATTTGTCAAAATGTATACTCAAAATAAAATATTATCAGTATACATAAAATAATGATGAATGGAAGGTTCCAAGTCTTAAATATAAAGGTTCATATAATGGAAAGATAAGTGAAGTAAGATTTAAGGAAATTGGTAATATATTAGATGAATTAATTATTTAACTTATTAAAAAAACAATCAAATCATTAATTGCTTAGAAGTTAAAAAGGAGTTTGAACACCAGAAATGACAAAATTAGCTTTTGATCCAGAACCTTAATTTCTAGAATCTGCACTCTATCATTAAACCACATGAAATAAATGATTAGTAATAATCAATATATGTTTATCAAAAAAGTTGATAATGTAAAAGTTGGGAGTGGAGTAAATTGACACTTGAAAATAAAAATGAGACAATTTGCTCTACATAAATACTCTTCATGTAATAAAGATATATATGAGAGATGATAATCTAGGCCAACTGATGAGTGCTAGTTCAGTATGAAATACATCTTGGTTTTTTTTTTTGTCTTTTATTGTATCTTTATTTATATGAAATTATTTATGAAATAAAAGAGAATGGAGAAATATATGGAAGTTGTCTAATCTATATAAAAACAAACAAGACAATGGTAATATGAAATGTTAAACAATTCATATTTGGAAATTTTATATAGATGTAGAAAATAGTTTTTAATGAGAATTAACTATATCAAATTTTATTGCTAGAAGTAAAGAAATATATGAAAGTACTGTAAATGAATTAGAATAGAAGATAAAATTGAATGAAGAAATAGATTGTGAAAGTTTCAGAAAAAGGAAGAATCAGTAGAGTATAAATTTTTATTTGAAAAAAATTAAAGTATAATAGAACATTGAAGCATTTACATAAATATACAGCAGTTAGATTACATTTTCATTAATATATATATATATGAAAAACAAAAAAAAACAAGTTAAAAACTTGCTAACGCTTGTATTATGATCAACAGATGGAATTCTACCAAAAACACCATCAAGCGTATGTTTACATAAACGTCAGAGTATGCATTCACTATCTCTAACTTTAATTCCACTTTCAGATCATTATGTGTCTAAAAGATTCACGCTTGCAAGCTGAATAGAAACTGTTTCATAAACGCTCAGAGTTTGTGTTTAGATCTAGTTTCTAAAATTCCTGTCTTTCACTGATGATAGCAAATAGCTTGAAATCATGATCTGAAAATGGAATTAAAGTTAGAGATAGTGAATGCATACTCTGACGTTTATGTAAACATACGCTTGACGGTGTTTTTGGTAGAACGCCATCTGTTGACATATATATATATATATTTCAATACAATCATTATTTCATACATTCAACATAGAAAGTCACTGTTTAATGAGATGTTTGATACATGTAATGCATAAGTAGGAAGATTAAAAAGTCATTAATAAAAATAGTACCAACAGTTGATATTCAGAACATTAAGAGGCGCTTTGATAAATTTAAAATATAACTTGTAAATATATTTAAAATATTAATAAATTTAAATGATGACTAAAGTTGGAATGAATTCTATAAGAAAATAACTGGCATTCAATAAAAGACTACTATGCAGATAGCTATTACAAAAGCCAACAATACATTAAACTTTCAATTAAGGCAATACAATAAATAAAATAAAAAAAGGAATAAAAATATTTAAAAATATCTACTTAAAGAATAAAATAACTGAAATGTTGTAAAATAGTAAGAAAAAAGTTAATTAAGAAAAAAGTGAATAAATTTATTGTTTAGGAATTACATAACTGGAAGTCAAAGAGTTGGATGACTACCCATGGACCTTATGCTTCAAAATCTGCCATTTTTCCATAGCACCAAATTACTTAGGGCAAAGAGACTAATGAAGACATAAATCTTTTTGCATAATAAATTTTATATTTATAATATTTACTGCCAAGATAATAAAATATTTGATATACCAACTTTGTTCAATTTATTTTTACGTCAGTATCAAACTGGATTCCAATTACTATCGTTCGTAATTCTTTGTCAGTATTTTCAATATTAAGTTAAAAGGGAAAGTGAATAACAATATTTCATTTTTAGACTGCATGGAATAAAAAAAATCTCTTTTTAAATTACATTTATTTAATTTGAAGAATGTAATTTTGAGCATCAGTATTATTTAAAAAAATCCATGGAAGTATAGGAAAGTAGGCTAAATTATTCTTTGCAGTGTAGGTTTCTCAAAGATAGAGTTTTGTTAGAAAGGATTTAGTGGCATCATACATATGACATACCAACTTCTCACATCCTTACAAAGCAATATTCAAAGTGTTTCAGTGTTTTTTTTATATCAACTAAAAAGAATAAATCTTTGCATCAATTTTCATCAGTGAGCTAAGGGATTAACTTTCCTTTGGATGAAGGGAACATGTCAATTTATTTTAAGACTTCAATTTTTTTTTAAAAATAATGCCATGATTAATCTCTGTATAATATATCAAACTACTGTATTATGAATCCATTTCATCCAGAAATGCATTGAATTATTGATGATTCAGAGTACAAGAGGTATCTAATTTACTATTTTAATTACTACACTCATGATGTGATTAATCTTTAGTTTTTTAGCATAAAGTAATTCCTGATGTATTATACATTGAAATAATTGAAATTTATTCTTGCACATTTTTTTTTGTTTGAAGTTTTATAATAATTCTAATGTTAACACCAATTATTAGCAGGAACACCATCTATAATCACAGTTACTGATTTTGACCAGACTGCATGACAATTTGCAAAGCTTCTCTTAATACACAAATATAAGACAATTCCTGTCACTCTTCCTGATGTAGGCCCATGTTCAGTCATTTTCCAGTTATTTTTATATTATTATCAATGCCATGAATAATTATTGCAGACTGCACATTTATCAACTGTAGTGAAAATGTTACAAATCACTTTATTTTTTCATGCAATATATATATTAAACATTGTCTGAAATCATATTTCCCAATAGACTTATAATTTGATATGCTTGCATTTTTTCTGGATATATAGTTCAAGTTGCACTTAAAATAGAATTTTCAATAAATATTTTATAAAACATTTTAAAGTTCCATCTTTTTTTATTTATGCCATTACTACTTTAACAGCAGTATATCATTTATGTTATTAATATTTCATTTTCAGTTCCTTTTCAAATCAGGTTTGGCATCATGCATTTTTTATATATTTATTATACTTTTTATAATCTGTTTCATAATGGTATCTTAGTTTATATTCTTATACCATGTTGCCATTTTATCAACATATCAAACATGTTGGAATACTTTTTACTTCCACAAAAAATACACTTTTTACTTTTCTAGGAAAACTTTGTCTTCTTTATCTATTTTCCTTTTTTAAACTTTAAATTCAGACAATGTTGTGATCAAAAAATTATATAAACTTTTGACATAATTTTTATTAACACACTATCATATTCTAATGACAACCTGTAACCTATTAATATTATATCATGTTGCTTAAAATGCCTGCATAGTAAGTGACTTTCATTCAGTGTTGGCAATATTTGATTATAAAAAAATTGTATCAAAATGAAGTAATATGTTTTGATTTTATTTAACGATAACATAAAACACTTAGATGTTTAAATGTTTTCTTGTTTTAATCCATGAATGATGATATAAACATTGTTTTTTAGAAAAAAAATCATTAAGGCCATGGGTTGGATATGAAGCTTATGCAGGCTGCATATGGCCCATAGGTTGCCAGTTTGTGACACATAGTCTAAATGATTAATATATATATATATATATATATATATATATATATATATATATATATATTTATACTATATATATATATATATATTACATAAAAACTGTTCCAAATATGGCCTGTGGATTGCATGTTGTCTACAGTGCAATTGTACAGTCCATCTCAGATTGTTTTAATTGAAAAAATAAAATAACAATTTGAATCAAAAGCTTATTAGATATTTTAATTCCATCAATAATTGATAATTAGGTTGTTGATATTATAAGATGTTATTTTTACATAACTGTATATTTATATATTTTTCAAATATAATATATGCCAAAAAAATGACCTTGCACCATTTTGATCCAACATGCATGTTCTGAATATTCATAGCAAACAAGCACGTGATTAGTGATTCTTTTGAATGTATTATTTTAAAAGCAGCCATCAGATAAATATTTATTTAAATGTAACTCTAGGATTACTTAAGATATAATAGTCTTGTACTAGATTTATTGGGAAAATGCAGTAGTAATATTTAAGAAAATAAATAAATATATATTAGAATAAGCATATCTTAGTATATTATCAGTTCTATATAAAATCTTTACAAATATTCAAACTAAGGAAATAATAAGTACATTTAAAAATGAGTGCATAATTATAAACCACTGCAAAATATTAAGAGAATTATGAAAAGAACCAGTATGAAGTATCATTTTGCTATGTATTTGTAGATTATGACAAGTTTGTCCATGTTTAATGCATTTAAACATCGTGACACATTTTTAGGACACTGCTACAGGATTCATAAATATCTATCAAAATGAAAAAAAAAAGATTACATTTGATGAAAGCAGTAAAAGAATTAATATTCATAAAAGTACATGAGTTTATCCCGATGACAGAATAAATCAGATACCCAAAATTATAAAATTTTTATGGAAACTATTTTGTGAATTAAAATGAAAAAATGAAGGAAATTATATAAATTGTGCAGATATAAAGATCTGTGTTTTTTTTTTTTTCAGATAATTCTTCAGAGTTTTAATAAATATAAGAATTACTAGATGAAAGAAAAAAATCGGAACAAAGATAAAAAGGAAGGAAATACAGATTGATAATAATGATTTATTAAAAAAAAACTAACAATTAGAAATACCCTAGTTACATTATTAATTCTGATGGAAACATAACGGGTAAATTTAATTACAAAATTAAATTTGGAAGAGGACCTTTTTGGAGAAATATTCTAAATATCCTAATATCAAATGGAAATATGGATGTTTTAAAAACAAGCTTTTGGTTCTTTTAATAAATATGTTTTATAAATGCGTAACGAGACTTGGACACTTAAATAGAAAAGCAAAGTAAAGCACAAGAATATTATGACACCAAAAATGATTGGAAGAAAAATACAAGCGTGCAAAACAAACATGTATTACTGATATCTTTGAATAAATGAAGATTGAAATATATATGGCTTGAACATACTTCTAAAAATGACATTGATGAATATTTTAAATATTAAATGATTTTAACAAAAATGTAGACAGTGGTGATATATAAGATGAATGATTAATTAAATTTCCTGGGATGATGTGAGAAAGGAGATATATATCAGAAAAATTGGATTAAAATTTAGAATACGTTCATCTTGCAGTGAATCAATAAAATAGTTAAAGAGAGTGTATATATATATATAACTTAATATACATATAGAAAAAGATATAATGAAAAGTGACATTCTTGTGATATTAAAATGTAATACAATTTTAACTAAAATGTATTGGGATCAGAAAGAAATAAAATATTTACATTCAAGAAACTGCTAATATCTAATTTGTACTCAAGTGTTCCATTTATGAACCAATTTAAAATGGAATGAAATTTCTATCACACTGGGGAATCTGAAGCCTCATATGTAATAAAACTGACTTGCAAAGAAAGAATTATCCATAATACTTTCATGTATGAACACAATTAAGTGAAGACTAATGGTAACTAAGTCCTTATAGATTTAGATGGATACAAACTTGCTTTCTTATATACATTTTTTTTTCTAGAATTAGAATAAATATTTCTATGAAGCTTTGCTATCATATTGTATTATATCTTATTTTCAACATTTTGATGACAGAAATCTCCAACTAAATTACATTTCAAACTGAATGACTTGAAAAATGATTCATATCAGAAATAACATCAAATTTATTTATTTAAATTTTATACAGTATGCGAATAAAAAATATTATTAAAAAATAAAATATTAAAACAATTTTATATTATACTGCTATATATATTTGCCAATTATACTTGAAATTTTTTATATAAATTTATATACAAATATGTGAGTATATGTCAATAAACTTTTATATTCTTTCTGAATGGTATTGTAGCATAAAATGTCAAAATATGAAATTAGAAGGTAGATTATAAGAATAAAAAATGGATGATTAATTTTACATTTTTTATTGATATGTTTTACAAATTATAGGGATAAATTATAGTTATTAATAGAGTCAGGTCATTTTATTTTGAAATCTCTGATGTTTTCTGATAGAATGCATCACTACTGGAAAACGTTTTTAAATGTTTTAAAATCTTATTTTAATTGAAGCATTATAAATATTCTGTTCATTGATAACTTAATTTAACAATAAGGGTTAATTTGATCTTTCATGTTTAGCGAATCTTTTATATATATATGTTTTCACAGTTGTATGATGTAGACAAATTATTTTTGGAAATAAACCGTGTATTATTTTGCATTACAATCCGATATTTCGATGGACTAGCAACCACCATTATCAAGGTTAACTTTTGAAAGAAAAATCATTAGATCTCAAACAATAATGTGACTCAATGTGAGATGAGAAATAAGATTCAACTTGAAGTAGTTCAGCATTCACAATATGAGGCATATCAAAATGTTTATTTCCCTCAGTTTTTTCATCCATTAATTTTAAGTCAATATAAGATAAAATGAGAGGTTTCCACATAGCTGGAATATGTAGTGCTTTACCAACCCTATTTAAACCAGTAGGTCTTATTAATATTTCAATTGATTCTCTCATGATTCTTAAATCATAACTTTCCAAATTAGCATATATTTTTGTATTGTCAAAATCAGGTTTGTGACCAATTTCTAAAAAATGGGAAGTAAAAACTGATGTGCTAATTTTTTGATTAAAAGCATTTCTATGTTCCTTAATTCTGACATTTATTCATCTATTAGACTGACCAACATAGCTTCTTGAGACTGCAAACATGTTTATCAAGGTTAACTTTTGAAAAAAAAAATAGATCTCAAACAATAATGTGACTCAGTGCTCAAGAAGCTATGTGTGTCAATCTAATAGATGAATAAATGTCAGAGTTAAGGAACATAGAAATAGTTTTAATCAAAAAATTAGCACATCAGTTTTTACTTCCCATTTTTTAGAAATTGGTCACAAACCTGATTTTGACAATACAAAAGTACTTGCTAATTTGGAAAGATATGATTTAAGAACCATGAGAGAGTCAATTAAAATATTAAAGAGACATACTGGTTTAAATAAGGCTGATGAAGTGCAATGTATTCCAGCTATATGGAAATCTTTCATTTTATCTAATATTAACTTCAAATTAATAGATGAAAAAACTGAGGGAAATAAACATTTTGATAAGCCTCATTATGTGAATGCTAAACTACTTCAAGATTAATCTCATTTCTCATCTTGTCAAAATTTTTAACTCTGGGAAAATTATTTTAACTCTAAAAAGTATCTTATTATTAATTCATTGCATGCTTAAGGTATCTTATACCATAAATATGTTTCTCATTATTATATTAAACATTGAGTTTATTAATATTCAAAATGTAAATTTTATTTATTTCAATATTAGTTCACCACAGTTTGAAATAATTATATCTCCATAACTTTCTTTCCAAATCCTATCTTTCTCAATAATAATATTAATTCTTTCAAATCTATATTGTGACATGCATATTAGGCATGTCTTTAGATCTAAAAAAATTAATTAATAATATTTGTAAAAAAGAGATTTGGAAGGAAAAATTATGGAAATATAGTTCATTATTAAATCAAAATATATGATAAAATACAATTGGAAAAATATTGCAAACACAGAAGAATTGTAACTTGAATATTAATAATGTATAAATTTTGTTTACAGTATATTAATATATTAATCAATATCATGATTATAATATGAAAATATCAAATGCATTAAAATATTTTGCATAGACAAAGGTTCATTATAAAATTAAACTTGATCTCTGCAGAATAAATTCCTAACATATTATATTATATATAACTTTAGGCTGACATAGTTATTTTGACAGATTAAAAAATTACTTTTTTAAAAAAAATAAGAACTGGAAACATTTTTGGATTAAAACTTCACTTGGTCAATTATAATGTATTATTGTTTTCTAATATATTTTGCTAACCTTATCACTGAGTAAATAAACATGTTTAATTATATAAACAAATAATTAGTCTGTATTTAATAGCCAGATTTGATTTTTTTATGAATAACATTAGATTATTTTAACTCTTTAACAAGTTTATATTTTCTTTTACTATTTCAAAGGATAATTTTTGTTAATATTCAATGATTGATTTCAATATAAAATCTTTATTTTATACTAAAATTCAATAAATTTAATTTGATTTCTTATAAATTTAGGTTCATAAATGAAAAATATTCTAAAAATCATATTTAAACTTTGAAAATATTAAAAAAAAAGTTCATAATGAGACAAAAGAGTATTTTTGTCACTGAACACTATGCAGGAAAACAGTATAAGAAATGACATCCAAAAAATCAATTACATCTTCTTTCACTTAAATTTATTTTTAAAATGTGAATGAATAAATGTTAATATGTGATTAATTCCTCAAATTCAGTTTTAAAATTGCTTTATGATTTTTAAAATATCTTAAAAATTTTTACAACAGTGTCATAATGATGATGTCATAATGCATGGTCATCTTATTGCAATAGATTTTATTTTTAATGTTACAATCAAATTTATAAACTTTTATTTTTAAAAAATAAAACATATGTAAATAAAATCAAAGTATATAGTGTATTTTTTTGGTTTTAAATAATTATTATTCAATTATAGTGTAAAAATGTTAAATACTGACCTCTTCAATTTTTTAAATCAATAAATTAATATTTGTTAGTTCAAAGTTTTAATTGGTTTTTTAAAAAAATGTATGTTAATATCATCATTGATAGCCATAGAAAAAAAAAGATCAAAATCAGCTAAATTACAATGTCAGTTGTGAAATAAACAGTCATGTTAACTGTTGGACCTGTTAATATAAAAATGCAAAGTAAAATGATGTCATATTCACTTGTCCTTTATCAATTCTCTTAATATTTTGATATGAAAACAATGATAATAATTATTTTGTGTATCAATTATAATTCTCTGTTATTACATTGTTAATATTTTATTTTTAGATTATTGTGAAGTACAAAAAGTATGTTCTATTATTTTGTAATATATATTTATGTAAGGACAATCTTTTCCCATATATATAGATTGAATTTATAACAATATAAAATTCAAGCGTATGGTAGATAATGAATGTGAGTGTAATGTAGATAGACGTATTATATGCAGTGATAAAATGGCATACTCAAGAGGATATTAGACTAGTTTTGTCATTCCAACTTTTTAAATTACCTATTAAATAAGTGAAATTTAATATTTCATGTTTATGATATATCTGTCAAAGATTGTTTTATCAGTTATGTTAATAATTACCTATATCATATATGTTGGTTTAAACTAATGACACTTGAAATATAATAAAATGTGAATTTGTTTAGATAATTAGATATAAATCCCATAAAGAATTGAGATATAATTAATATCTGCAATCTTAGTGAAACATCACATGGCCATCATTTCTTATGACTATACAAGAAAATTAACTCAGATTCAAAACATTATTGTGTTTTTAATTTGGGTTCATAACTTTGTAGTTAACTAGAAGGATAAAATGTAACTTCTGGAGGTATGCATTAAATCCAAAGATATAGGTGCAGTGCTCTCTGATAATAGATTTTTCATTGATGAAAGCCAAGAGCTAGAAACTAGTTTGATGATATTAGAGAATAGACACTAAATAGAGTTTGGATGCATTAAACTTCTACAAATCATTGATTACTACGGCTTGCACTAGCTGGTAAAATTGTATGGTGTCAGTTACTAATGTCTGTATATCTCAAGTGACTGGTTTAGTCATAATTTATTGTAAAGCATTTTGACAACTTTGGAAAAAAATGCTTTTTAAAAAAAGAAGTTACAGATTTAATTTTTAAATGAATGAATACTAACACTTCAACCACGTGATAAATCCAAAGCGCATGTGCAACAGTTTAATGCTGTTTAAATATTATTGTTTATAAAAATCATCGCGCTATATAAAAAATAATTGACTTATTTACATACATTTAATTTCAAATAAGAATGACATCGTAAATTCTAATAAATTTTACCAGCGTCATTCATTCAAGCATGTAAAAGTAATTTAAAGTGATTATTTAATATCTTTACGCTTTCAGTTTCAAACACTTAAGATTTGCCCATACAAAAGGGTTTGGGTTCGAAAAGATAGATGGCCATTCTATCTTTTCCAAAGATTTTATCATGTGGTTGAAGTGTTAGTATTTATTCATTTTATATTTAAAATCCAAAGTGCATGTGCAACAGTTAAAGCTGTTTAAATATTATTGTTTATAAAAAAAAAACATCGCGCTATATAAAAAATATCGACAGATTTAATTTTTGTAAATCAATATGCAGTATCTAACTGTAACTAATTAGAAGAGAATAAATACAAAATTTTTGCACATGTATTTTTTATAAGTTGAAACTTCATACACGAGTAATTAATGAGTGTAATTGAAACGTAGATATATATTCTTTTAAAAAAATAATAATAATTTGAAGCTATATATGAAATAAATGAAATTCTAATATTTTATGTTTATGATATGATTGAAGTTTATTTTGGAAGTTGCATTGATATCTAAACTGTATATTTTCCATTTAAAATAATGACCATTATAATATTAGTCACATCATAAATATGTTTAAAGACATTCTGCTATTTGATAATACCTTATTTTACAGATAAACTATTTTTTAATTACTTATAATACAAAACAGATTTTAATCTTTTTTAAAATCAATTACCTCTTATAAAAGCATTTTGTTCAAGCAAATACTTTAAAAAACATTATGATTATTTTAACTAAAGATGATTAATACTAAGAGTTTGAAAATGTATAGTATTTTGTTGAAAAACAATCATTAAAGAATGTTAATATATAAGATGTAAATAAGTGAGACACAGTAATGTAATGGAGCAGAGACAAAAACAAAATCACAGTAAAACAGTTATTTAGTTAGAAATGCTAAAAAACAAAAACAAGTGGAAGATGAAAGTGATAACCATCATATTGTATATTAATAAATTTCTGTAGCAATTAAATGAACCAACTATAAAATATGAAAAGACTGTAATATTTAATAAATAACATTGAAAACTGCTGTCCATAAATCAGTTACCACTTAGAATATGTTAAACATAAAACTTTAATTAGCACATTAACACATGCTCATTTATATTTGAAACACATGAATAGTAAGGAAATGTTTAGTTATTTAGTAAATTATTTATTATTTGAGAAATGACAGATGGAGCATTAATCCATGAACCATTAACTTTCCAGTTTACTACAATTAGAAACAGGCAAAACTCTCTATATGTATTGCCACTCAGTGTAAGCCAGAGTAATCAATGGATGCCAGAAGGCTTATGCATAAAAATCCCCATCTAGTGCTTACTCATTCAATTACCCAGACTAGTTTCTGGCTTGTGGCCTTCAACAGTGAGGAGCCTTGGATCTGAGAGCACTGCATCTAGATCTTAGGATCTAATGCAACCCTCCAGCAGCCACCTTTTATCTCTACTTAACTACAAAACTATATATAAATTAAAAATACTGTAATATTTTCAATCTAAGCTGATTAGCTTATATAGTCATATAGGTATGAACTCAGTTCAGTACCCATACAATTTGGTGTCTTTGGATCTTTAATAACCATAGCCACCACTATCCTATTGGATATATATATATATATATATATATATATATATATATATATATATATATTTTAGATTTGGGGTAGTTTTGATATATATATGAGATTATTAAGGGAAGCCATAGAGATTTTTAAAAGACTCAAGAGCATAAATGAAAAGTATAAATTTAAAAATATTAACAATATTTGGAAAAAGCTTTTGGAGGATAAAATATTTTTTAAAAACTTCTCAACCAATAGAATTTGAGAATAAAGAAAAAATGACAAAAAATAAAGATTTTAAATCTTACCAAACACATTCTTATGATTTGAAAAAAAAAAACTCTGAAGAAAGTACTTGTTATTATACTGAAATATCAGCTATGTAGCTATGATATTTTTATTACATGGAAGCTCCCAGAAATAATACTATATACTTATATAAAGAAATTAATACCATAAACTATCTGTAATAAATACATAATTTCCACATGAATATGTAATTAATAATTGAACCAAAAAATTTAAGTATAAATGCAATCTTTATTAACTGCTAAGCCAGGTTTTTGATACAGGGTATCTTTATCCAAGCACAGCAAATTAGTTAAGCTTTGACAAAAATATTCTGTATCAAAAGCCTGACATAGCAAGTAATAAATATTATATTTATACTTAATTTTGTTCCCTAATTATTATCTACATATTTGTGTTGCAATTGTTTTATATATATATATATATATATATATATATATATATATATATATATATATATATATATATATATATATATATATATATATATAATAAAGTGCAATTGACTTTATAAAATCCAATATACCAAAAACCCTGTTGCAATTAAAGTTACATTTTAAATTCAAATCATTATTAAACAGTAAAAAATTGATGTTTAAACATGGTTGTTTAAATTTTTTTACTTTATGGATATTTACCCAAATTGGCCATTTATTAATCAAATTATCCAAAATATTGGTAACATATGCTTCTTTGCTTTCTTTTTTTTCTTTGAATCATTATTGATCCAAAAACTTCCAATGAATTAAAAGTGTGCTCTACAAATGAAGATGAGGCTCTTTCCCTGATATCAGTAAAATCATTTATCTTCTACACAATATTTCATATTCATGTATTCCCTTTGTAAGGAATATATGTATATTGTTGCATATAACATTCTTCTAATTTTTAATTTTGTCTCCCACTTCCCAAAAATAAACTATTTTTAACTTCTGCAAATAAATACATTCACTGTATATACTCATTTTATTTTTTTATTAATTAGTGTTTCCCTTATAAAATACATCACCAGGTGTTAGAAAACTGCTGCTGTTGATCACTTTTTAAACCAGCAATTTATTTTTTTTTTTTTTTCAAATATGATATATATAACATTATCCCATAATTTGAAACTCCTTAATTGGAGCAACAATATAAATAGATTTATGGTTTATAAATTTTCATTTTGTGATTTCACAAATGAATATATTCAATAGTCTTTTTGTTAATTTAATTATAATTGTTATAAATACAATCTTTTCAAAACTTATTGTGGTTAAGGAAAAATTAAATCGTCATTCTTTTAATCTTCGTTTAAGATAATTTTAAGGATTTATAATATAAACAATTAATAAAATTTATGAAATAATGTAAAGCAACATTTGAAATAGATTTTGTGTCGTTTTCTAAGAAAACTTTCAACAGTAATAAAATGATAAACTTTGATATTATTAACATTATACCTATTTAATAAAATAATAAAAATGCATACAGTTTTTGTTATTTTAAATTGATATTATATCTGTGCAATCTTTTTGAGATGTTGACTTAATGTTTATAATAATGCCTGTTTACTTGTCATAAAAAATATCATTATCCTGTTGATTTGTTAAATATTATTTTGTTAAAAAATATTCAACTAAATATTATTATTTTTTAAATACATTTAACATAAAAATTTAGTCTCCAATTAGAGTGAATATAAAATCGATTAGCTTTGCCAGGAAAACAAACCTGAAGAGATTATCCCTAAATAGTAGTAACTAAAATTTGTAGTTTACTCCCAGAGAGCTGAGAAAGTTACTCAGAGAACCAGTAAGAGTGTATTAAGAGAAAGAATAAATGGTTAATGATTTTTCAAGATATCAAATCTTACATTCCATTAGTAGCATAGGATGTTTACTAAAAATAAATTTATTAATGACGACTTTACAAAAATTTTTCAGTCATTAAGTAAATCATATACGAGGCATAATGTCAAAAGAAAAAAATATATAAACCTATATAAGTAAATCAAATTTTAAATTGGCTAAATAATCTAGTGACTATTTCAGTTGCAAATATCTAACTATTTCTTAACAGTTAGTGCTGAAACAAATAATTAAATTTTCTCATCACAACATCTAAAACGCCATTATTATAAATAACAAAAGCAACTGAAAAAGTCATCTAAAAACTTCTTACAGTGGAGAGACCACAGAATAATAATAAAGAATAAAAATTACTTGAGAATTTCTGGTAATCCAGGCTAAACATTTCTTATGTTGAGGGGAAGCTATTAGATCTCTTAAATTGCACAAATCTAAAAATCATTCTTCTTGTTGACAAATGCAATGCTACAATTCCATTTGATATTAAAGATCATGATATAAAAGAACTCTCATGGAAGATGAATACATACCAATGATATATATATATACCAACTATAGAAATAAAGTTATCAGTTGTATTCAGAAAGCATTGCAGATATTTTACAAATTCTGAAGAAAATAAATTAAAATATTTCAGAAAAAATATTTACGTTTTAAAAATCTACTTAAAATCCATAAGCTGTATTCAAACTAAAATTTATTATTCTATAAATTCATCAAGTTAATATTTATCATTATATTTTTTTAATATTGTTGGATATAAGAGTCAATCCTTCATCAGGAATTCTATGCACCCAAGTTAATAAAAAAGATTAAAAAAAAACAAAAACTAATATCTGAATAAGATTTGATGTGGAAAGTTTATTTCCAAATTATAATAAAACATTGTCTATTGTAAAAAAACCCATTAATTGGGATAATATATTATAGATAAAAATAATACTTTTTATTTATTAATAGTAATATATAGTTCTTATTGTTTTGTATATTATTTTGCATAATGACATAATTCCAATACATCATGAAATTCTTACAATAAAATTAAATTATAGTTATGAGTTCACCATTGTCTCCTATGATTAGAAACAACTATTTGGAAAAATTTTAATTCAGGCTCTGTGAATTTTAATCAAAGGCCTGACTTGCTGATGAGATATTTGTTTTATAACCACCCAGTCATATGCTTCAATTTTAGATGTTCTTGACAAGAATATTTTCTAATAAAGCCAAAACTACTGCTTATGGTAAACACATGTACACAAAAAATAATACTTAGCTCAGACAACTACTTATGATAAAAAACACAAAATATAAAGATGTACTATTAATATAAAATAAAGCATAATGTTATTCAGAAACTAGTTATTTGGAAAAAAACATTAAACAGAATAAATTCTTATGAAGAATGGTTATCTATCTGCTAACTTTAAAAAACCCTTAAATAAACAATAATAATAAAAAATATAAAAAAAACAATAATAGATATTGTGGTTTATATATACAAAGATTAAAAAAAAACTATTAAAATATTTGTAATCAATACAATATCATAAATTTTTCAAAATCTTATGGTATATGGTGAAAAATCTTAACATTTACAAAGCAATTTGAAATAATAAAAAAACTTCATCTATGAAAATTTATGCAAATAAGGAAGAATATGCATTAATAGAATTAGCAAGACCATAAAAATTATTAGAAGAACACCAAAAAAAAGATATATGTTTTTAGTGTCAACCATGTATGTATTACTAAACATGTATTTTGATATAGAAAACGCAAAATGAAAATATTTAAAGAATCTTGTCACATTACAAGCAATTATTTATAATATTTGGGAATACTTATTAACTTTACCCTTAAAAAGAAAAAAATCACAAGTGAAAAAGGTACTCATTAATAATTTGAGCTGAAAAACTTAATTGAATTATCCACATTCTTAAATTCAGTTTTCATGAAAACAAATCTCTACACTGTCTTCTCATTTGAACAGGACAAATAAATAATTGGAAAAGGAGAGAGGAAAAATATCATTTGAAGGTATATATTCTTAATTTATCTATACTTTTACTAATAGTTAGATGCATTTGGAAAAGTATAAAGATTGATTTTTTGTAAAAATATTCAAAAACACTACTGGATGACAAATTTGTTCAATATATAAATACAAATATTGTTTTATATAAACTGTTAAGTTCACTATTTGATGGGATGTCAATGGGTATTTATAAGTTAGAATAGAGAGTAATTTGGGATTTAATTAAGGGTAAAGATTACTATAGGAAAACTATTTGTAGGAAAATGATGTTTTTTTTTTTTTTTTTTTTTATAAAGCAGTGTTACAGAAACATACCAATACTTATCCGATCAAATATCACTATTAAACATATTTCTGACTAGGTTAAAGATTATTTGTATAAAAAAATATTTTAAGCCAGCTTGTGTTCTGAAAAAATGTCAAGGTTTATGCAGTTGAAATCTTAAATCTATTGTCATGTGTATGGACTTATCTATGAAAACTTGGGTTTTGGTTAGACAAGTTTAATAATAATGGTGGCTTCCAGTCAAATCTTAGAATTGCCTGTAGGTAAATCCACATTGATAATTATCTAATGGCAAAGTTTCATCAAAAGTTAATAGAGTAAACTTGAAGAAAGAAAAAGAGATAATGACTATTTTATTATATTAAAATATAGATCATATTGTAAGATTTTCATCATTTATTGTTTAAAACATATTCTAAATAAATATTAAGACCATTAATATATAGATATATAAAATGTAATATTAGTGAACTATCTAATTTAAATAATTAATCATTGAAAGACATAGATGATGCAATTATCTGTTCTAAAAATAAATTAACAAATTGGAATGATGATGCCTAATATTAAATAAAATTCATTTTGTTAATATATACTTGCTTTATTTACTTTCATATCTATGCTTTGCAGATATTATATGTTTGTAAATTGATCAGGCATTTTGACAATTATTTTATTGTCTTTAATCTAATATACATAATATTCACTTGATTTTAATAAGATAATTTTAAATTGTTAAATGATGCTGTAGGCATGTTGATTTTTTTAACATTATAAGCAATATATTATCACCATGAAAACATTGCATATATATGCAACCACTTATCTCACATGAATGTGTCTTATAATTCAATGTTATTATTGATTTAATGTTTCATTGTTTGTTTATTTTTGTATTTGTTAAATATAATAAATGAATTTTTGAAATCAATATGTTAAAATTGTGTAGCAAGAGACAAGTTATATTAATAACATACACAATTCTGTACATAAAGTTAAAAATAGAGTGAAAAGATAAATTTAAAGCAAAATATAGAGATGATAACAATTATGATGTAAGGTCAAAGCTGAATTGTTTTCATTGATAATAAAAGCATGGAAGTAATAGATAATTTTTGTTTTCTTAAAAAATCCAACAATATGGAATTTAGTAATCTAAAGATTTATCACACATTAATATTTAAAAGGAGTTGAAGAAAAAAATCTGAAAATATAATTATTAGATGTAGGGATATATATTTAAAAGACAATATGAAGACTATTCAAGATATGGTGTTGCAAAAGGAAAACTGTTGATGCTTTTGAGTTGTGGTTTTGGTAAAGAAGTTTGAAAATTACACAAAAAGCAATGAAAATAAAGAAATGAATATATGAGTTGATTATGTTAGTATCTGCTTAAAGCAAAACTTTTTGATTGAATGTATTCTAATTTGTTTACATATATGAGATAATATAAAAAAATTTACAATAATTAAACAAGTTAGTAGTGAAAAAAAAAAGAATGGAAGGCAACATTGAAGGGGAAAGATTACATCATTATAAGAATAAATTTTTGTTTTTGAATAGCTTAAAAAGTCAAACAGTTAAGAGGGGAATTTTACATAACTACTTGTATGACAATTCACATTTAATATCAAACAGATCCAGTCTAATAGGAAATACAAAGAGTTGAATACTTTAAATGCTGAAGTTGGAATGGATGCACAATAAAACATTTTTTAAAAAAAAGTAGCAAAAAGAATTATGTAAATAAAATATTTTAAAAATAGGAGTGAGGGGGGCATCATTATAGGAAAGAAAAATTTTCCTCACTTTAATCAAAACTTTTGTAAATCTCTGAATAAAATTTTCATTAGCTTTTTTAAAAATTCTGTAATCCTTTATTTAAACAAATATACATTAACAGAAATGCAAAAATAAAGAAATTATTGGAAAATCTGATAAAATAAATGAAATTCCTAAAATATTGTTGAAAAAAAATATGAGTCCAAAAAATAATTTAGAATAATTTTTTTTTGAGAAGCAGTGAAAATGGATGTATTTACCAAGTTTTCTAATTATTTGATGATGAGACTTTGAATGACTTTCTATCATTTTATCTCATATTTAAGAACAACTAGATACTCATTTTCTGATCAAGATTGAATATAAGTCATCTACTACTAGAAGAAAATCTGTAAGTCTTTTGAAAAGTTCATTTGATCTGCATTTAAATCTAAGTTGTAGGTATTGCAGGCATATATTCTACCTTTAAATCCCTAAGTCCCTTCTAAATAAAGATTACTTACTTTTTCAATAGTTTCTCAGATGTCAAAATTGACCTGTCTAGCTCTGAATTTCGATTTTATGGTTTAAAATAGTAATTGTAACTGATCATAGTGTTTAAATAGTTCTATTTTATATCTAAACTGTGGATATAAAATTTACTTTTGAAGTAAATATTTTACTATTATAACATTTTAAATATTTGAAAACAGTATGAAAAACTTGTAATATTATGTCTACTTTGGGTTGCAGTAAATCTGTAGTTGCCTAAATCAAAAGAATAAAAAAAGGTAGCTCAAATTAAAAAAACAAAACAAAAAAAATATGCAAATGTTTTTTTATTAATAACTGCCAATACTGAATTGATGATGCATATATATAAAAAACTCAAATGTATTGTCACAAGAAACTTTTTTCACAAATGTAGAGAAAAAAATTGCAGAAACAAACTGCTTCTGTTTTTTTTTTTAATAAGATTTGTAATTGTAATATTTTTTTTTGTTGGTAAGAATAATTTTCTAGGAGATAAGTCTTTTAAAACATAATTCATAAATGATTATAAAGACTTTTTAATAATGGCATTGTTGAAAAAAAATGTACTAGGTACTTACAAATGGAGACAATGTGTTCTTTTCTTTTTATAGTTTATTATTATTCTTTTAAACCAAATGTTTAATCACATTGTAATTTAAATCCCTTTTGTATTCTTGGCAGTAAGCAACGTTTTTTGAAAAATATTTTTCTTTTTTTTTAAAAAAAAAGCAATTTATTGATTTTAACTAAAATGTATGTATAAATAACACCAAAAGGGAACAAATATTTTAAAAACATAAATATAATAGCAATTCTATGATATAAATACTATAGAAATATCTATAAAAACAGAACTACTTCATACCTTAGATTCAAAACCCAATAATAGTCACACATAATATTAAAATTAAAATGACATAACACTAATTTGTTTTTGATATCTTCTAAATTAATATATTTTAATTAATGTCCATTACACTTTGGGTTTGTAATCTCAAGAGTACATAAAAATAAACAATTTAATGTGCACTAACTTCGAAGGTCATGTGAAATTATCAGATTAAACTTCAAGTCAGATATCATTAATTTATCACTATATCACTAGTCTAAATTACAGAGAGCAGGAATACAATTACTGGATAATTAATACTCTTAATATTTTCTTAATGAATTAAACTTTAGATTGATTGTAATCTTACATTGTTACCATTATTTGGATTTATTTATATAGAGCAATACATTAAGAAGAATATACAATACTAGCAGGAATATTCATTTCTAGTCTAATAAACAATTAATAATAATCATTAATATATTTATTTATGCAAATTGTAATAAAGTTAAATCTATGTTGATAAAAAGAATAGTTTTTCTCTCTAATCATATTCAGGCTATTACATAATTGTTATTAAACAAGGCAAAACTCTCCATACAGTAGTGCCACCCTGTTCCTACCAGAGTAATCACTGGATGCCAAAAGGCTTGTACATAAAATCCCTATATATATAAGCTATTGAGCTTAGACTGAAAATATTATTGTGTTTTCAATTTCATTATCATAGTTTTGTAGTTAAGTAGAGATAAAAGGTGGCTGCTGGAGGGTGCATTCAATCCTAAGATCTAGGTGCTGTGCTTTCAGATCCAAGACTCCTCACTGCCAAAGGCCATGAGCCAGAAACTAGTCTGGGGATATTGGATGAGTAGGCACTAGATAGGGATTTTATGCACAAGCCTTCTGACATCCATTGATTATTCTGGTTGGCACAGGGTGACACTACTGTATGGAGAGTTTTGCCTTGTTTAATAACAATTATGTGCTAGTATAAGAGATGGTGATCATGTGATTATTATTATTATTATTATTATTATTATTATTATTATTATTATTATTATTATTATTATTATTTTTCTTCTATATCCCTCACTATAATCACTGTCAATCAGCCCTGGCATCACATCATGAAAAGTAGTTTTTTAAAGATGATAGAGTAATAGCTAAATTGTTAAAAGCTGGTAATTTATGTGAAGGCAAGATGAAATAAAAAACTTCTATCTCAAATGATATTGAATTGTTTACTGTTTGATATATTAAAAATAGGAGAGGAATGATTGATATTCCTATAAATATTGCAAATATTAAAGATAATTAAACTCAAATAAATGCATATTTAGATTGGCTTGAATGAGAAAATAATGAAAGTATGATTTGAATGCTATGATGAATGTAAAATATAAAATAAATATTACATAAAATATTAAGCGATATAATTTATTAATAGTTTAAAATTTACTATAAGAAATATAAACCCATTAAAAATAGAGAAAGCTATAAAATTATATTTTAAATATTTTTTTATAAGAAATTAATTTACAAAGGAAGGCAATACTATATTTTTCATTATTTAAATTTTCTAGTATTAGAATATCTAGAGCAGTGGTTTTCAACCCTTGGTCCACAGACCGGCACTGGTCCACAATAATTTTCTGCTAGAAAGTTTGTAATAACAAAATAATAAGATTTTAAACATTTAATTAATATAAACAATTTTTATTTATTTTTTCATCGCAATTGCTTAAATAAAATTAATTATAAATCAAAATTTTATTTAAATTATTATATAATACTATAATTACTACATAATAATCAAAGGAATTTATCTGAAATACAATCTTTAAAAGACAAAGTATCAATCTCATAAATAATTGCCCCACTCCTTACACATTAGTTTCTATACCTAGTATGCATTTCTGTATTGTATCAACTCATTTATTGGTCACTTATAGCAAAAATTTTTATTGCATTTGTGGCACCTTTTTATTTTGTGTGTGACATTTCTTTTTGAAATTGTAAACTTCACAAAATGGAGACAGATCATTGATGATGATTTCCCTTCATGGAGAATGTAAATCTATTATCTTTTTTTTTTTTTTTTTTTTTTAGCAAAATGACATTTTTATAATGATTGTTTTATTTCTATGTGACACTTTTCCAAAACAAATTTTTGTTCTGCTTTTTTTTTTTCATTGGGTAACAATGAGATTAAAATAACACCAAATTTAAAATTAAAAAAAAGAAAGTTTTTTATTATACAAACTTTATATATATATATAACTTCATCTTGTATATTTAACATTAAATACAGATATTACATTTATCATAATCATTGTCATGTAATTACACTAGCTGTAATATTTCCAACATTCAGATGAATAACATTTTATTTTTGCATGTTTTAACAGTGAAATAATAAAGATAGCAATGCAGGCACATTAATGTGAATGTTTTAAAGCAATGGATCTGTAGACCAGATCCACACTTCACATCTTTCTAGATTGCTAAACTAGAATCAAACCAGATCAATGCATGTAACAATGTTTATAAAACTTTCCTTCTGTCATCTTGTATGCATTTAGTTTTTAGACCAGCTAATAAGTGAATAAAATATCAAAATTTTATATTTAAAATTTTTAATTATAAATATTGAAAAGGTATATATATATATATGAAAAACAAAAACAAGTTAGAATCACGTAACTTGCTATATCACTTGTATTTATAATCAATAGATGGCGTTTTACCAAAACACTGAACAATTGTATAATTTGTTTACGTAAACAGCAACAGAGTCAGAATTCACTATCTCTTTCGTTTGCCCACTTTCAAATCAGCTGATTTGAAGCAGTTTCTAGCTCTATATTTCACTGAAAGATAGTTTCTAGCTCTATATTTCACTGATGATAGCAAAATTAGTTTGAAATCAGCTGATTTGAAAGTGGGCAAATGAAAGAGATAGTGAATTCTGACTCTGTTGTTGTTTATGTAAACAAATTATACACTTATTCTGTGTTTTGGTAAAATGCCATCTATTGATCATATATATATATATAATTACAGATGAACACTTTTATAAAAATCAATAAATAAATTTTTAATATTCTATTTTTTTTAAGTCAAAGTATTTTATTTTGGAGATTTACTTGGTAGTTTTATAATAGCATGTTGAAACCAGCTGAGGGCATCTCTTGTTTGTAAACAATGATAAATATAATGTTGCCAGGACCAGGGGGTTTTTTTGGTTTGTTTATCATATTTAAAAGTAATATCAAATACATTTTTTTAACAAAAAAATGCATAAATCAAAATGAATTTAAAAAAGTACTTAATTTTTATTCTTTTCATTATTTATATTTTCAGGCGGGGTTTTTTTTTTTTTGGTTTGTTTATCACATTTAAAAGTAATATCAAATCAATTTTTTTAAAAAAAAATACATAAATCAAAATTAATTTTAAAACGTAGTTACTTTTTATTCTTTTCATTACTTATGTTTTCGGTTTGGTATTCTATGAAATCAACTTTTTTTTAAAAATTACAAATAAATATATTTCCATTTAATGGTAACATTTACAACAAAAAGTCAAACTTTTTTTTGGGGAGGGGGGATTACAATTCTTAACAAAATGGAATGCAACTCAAAGGATGACTAACTTCTTATGATAATTACAAAAACAAATATATATGGAAATTAAAACCAATGTTTTTGGCTCTTCAGGAACAGCATGCATGCAGTTTCAAGCTCTTTTGTTTGATAACCTTTCCAGCAGTCAGAGAACTTTGACGTTTGGAAACTTTACTATTCCAGCCATTTTATTAAGCTCGTAGTTGTTCTTGCAGAAATGTGACTTAGAGCATGATTTGATCAAAATCGCGCTTGCACCTACCCTTGCCAAATTTTTTGAGCAAGAAATCTGGATTATAGAAGCATGAGACTATGCTCATAATTGTTAGTAGACATTCATAAAACATGGGATATAGAGGGGGACAAGGTCTTAATGAATATTAAAATAGTTTTGACATTTGGAATTCCAGACACCCTCACACAATACTGTACCCAAAAGTGAAATGTGATCGCACATCAAAAATGCATAACACAAATCTGAGCTATAAGCTGACACAATAGCTTCTGTGACAGATTAAATGTCATGTTTCTGTGCATTAGCATAGAAATAGCCATGCCACCACATACAATGGACTATTTCTAGGCTCACACATTAGAAATAGAATGTTTGATAGTGGAAACCACCTAAATGGCATATTTCTGTGCACTATCATAGAAATAACATCCTCAGGTGGTTTCAACATGCTATTATAAAACTACCTTATTTTTGTGATAAACCCTGCTAACATTCTTTAGTATAAAACAAAAGAAAGTCCATTAACAAATAGTAATGAAATTTCTAATTAAACTAAAAGTAAAACAGAAAAGATATTTGAAACAAAAATTCTTCAAATCTACATTAAATTAAAAATAGATTTGAAACAATAAAATCATTGGGTTTATCGAGAGAGTGGATCTTAAGAATACAATACAAAAATATTTTAGATCGATGATTATGGTCATTTGAATTTTATATATCCACTTGGCCTTGGAAGAATGAAAAAGATAATTTCCAAAAAAATATTCTGAAAGGGTATAAATAGTTCACAAGAACAATAGGAGTCAGCCAGTCATAGATTTGTTCATTCAGTGCATGGCAAATCCACACCGGTTTAACTTTTAAATAAATATAGGTATGTGTAAAAGCATGATAGTGGGGTAATGGTCCTTAGCCTTCCCATTGTTCTAAGTATGATTGCCAAAGTACCATAAGCTGGAGTAACTTCATCAAATGCTTAAATGTTGGACTGCTGAATTGTTGAACTCTTAGATCAAATCATAGCTAGCTATGCCTGTGCAGAAATTATGAAAGACCACTCCAAATTTGTATTTCATTGTGGAACCTAAATTTCCAAAAAGAACCCAGAATAAATTAGGTAATATGTTTTTAATTGTTCATTTCTAATCACCTGATTTATTCTTCAAACTCCAGTTGACCTTAAAATTTAATTTTGCTACCACTAAATGTCTTCTTAAAAAAATTCCCCTTAATTAAATGTAAATGTTTTATTAATTAAGCTCTGTAACATTGACTTGCTGTAAATTTAAATTTAATGTCTCTGGTCTAACTCTATCTGTCTTAAAATCATGCCACTACTAATGCAAAACTTTTGTCTTAAAATGGTTTAGAAAGATTATTATTATTATTTACTTCTGAATGTATTTGTTAAAGATTTATAAATGTCTGATTTTAAAATGATATCTATATACCAATTTGTTCCACCTCAACAAAAGTTTTATAAATAAATAATTTTGCTTCCTATTTCCTGACCAATGTCTGTCAGTAAATAAATAACTCTTTCACTCTAAATGATTATTACTTGGAGCACCTTTTTTTTTTGTTGAGATGAAATAATTTTATTTTACTTTGCATATTTTGAAAATATTTTATGCACATACTGTTGAGTTTTGTGGGAGACACTGGGTCAAGTGTGAAATGTTATTTAATTATATTATTCAATTTTTAAGGAATGAAAGGGAGGGGTTTTTAGAAAATTTCTTTTTGCTAAACAGTAAAAGAGTATAAAATGTTAAACATAAACTATTGGTGGGATTTTGTTTTGAGGGGAGAGATGTATCATCTAGGGAAATGATATTCGTAATAATATTTATGCTTATTTTATATTGATCTGAACTTGGTCAATCCATATAATACCAGTATAATCTTTCATGGCTCAATACAATTTTCATAATATATTTTTTTTATCTATTTTTCCAATAATTGTATTTTACCTCACCAGCACTCAGCTTGATTGCCTGTTTTGTCTTTGTGATTGCTAAATCAGAAGTATACCACATGATAGTTTCACTGGCTATAAATTTTTTTATCAGGATATGAAAGACAAAAATGGGAAGACCCGGGTAAGCTGAGCTTAGCAAGCCTTGTTGATTCCCAATATTTCACCCAAAATGTTTTGAGATTTGCAAATAGCATAAACTATTTCATCTTTATTTTCTTGGCATCACTAGAATGGGGCAGGGAAATTGAGTTTGTGCTGATTATGTCATGTCAAATGCTGGGTCTGATTAATTTCTTTTCTTTCTGAGAAAATCATGGTGGGTTGATGATGGTCTGATCATATCATTTATGTTTTACTATTAGTGAAGTATTTACTTGTGAATGCTTTGATCTGTTTACATTTAATGTGTCACTCACTCTCTTCAAAGCCAATTCCTAAAAATATGATCAAATTATTTCTCTCTTAGAATAATTTTTACTTATATTAAAGTTACATTAAAAATAGGGCTGTTTAAAATATTTGTTTTTTATATCACAGACTTGAGTGAGCATCTACTATAGAACTCTAATTGTTTAATCTGTTTAAATTGGCATATAAACTATATCGCTTCCTTACACAAGGCATAATAAATGATATGATCAAAATTGATGTTAACAAACAATTAAATAAATCAGTGAGACATTAAAGAATTTTAGAGATGTTTTTATTAAATATATATGGGAATTTAATCTAACTGTGGTTCGTTTCCATTAATTTTGTTCTAGAATTAGCATTTCTATTCATTATTATGCTGCTACCTGATGATTCAAGGGCACACACATACCATTCCTATTTTGAAGTTCATGAATAGGTGTAATTAGAATAAATGTTAGAGTTAAACGTTAGAATTAGTTGAGGCTCATGTTCCACTGTTGATGCTGCCAGCCAGAGTTTAGTGAAGATTAACTGCTTGCCTTGAAAATGTTGTTAATTAATTGGTAGATTTAGAGAGTGGGTAAACAAGTTAGAATCCATAAATATTCTGGATCTTTGTTCACATATGGTTGGATTCGAGGTACATTTACCTGGGCTGTGAATCGTGTTGAGTCAACATACAATTTTGACCGGTTCGGTACTGTTTTCTGGAGCAGTATGACTGTGAAACTTGAGAAAGAGTGTTCAGCATGTGAAGGTAAGCAACCATTACAATTCACAGTAATTAGTGCATTGTTTTGGTCAGTTATAACAATTATGCTCAGCTAAGACTAAGCAGTTTAAATCTTTAAGAAAATTTATCTGTAGACTTCTGCTGGTCCGTGAAATCTTATCCTTATTTTTGCTGGTCCATGAAATCTTATCTTTATTTTTGTCAGTCCACAGGTGTGAAAAGGTTGAAGACCACTGATTTAGAGCATATTAAAAAATTAAGATGTTTTGTTGCAATGCAAAAGAAGTGTTTAACCCTTAAACCGCTAATTTTATCATTGGTTGTATCAGATAAAAATCAAATCTTTTAATTGGCCAACTCACAAACTGAAGACAAAGCCTATTGTTAAAACATATTCGCCTATAATATTAAATTCAACTCAGATACGTTTATAAAAAGTATATAATTAATTTTTCAGGTCATGAAGAAAACGAAAGTTCTTTCAAAAATAAATTGCTATTTATTTATTCTAAGATATTCTATATCGGCAACATAAAAGTTATAATGTAAACAAAAAGATCGACTTTTACGTTATAGAAAAGTAAATATTTCTTTTTACTACATCTTCAATATATTTACTTAAATCTTCAATATTTTTCGAAAATAATTTTGTTTTTTTATTATTCTCTCTGAAAATTATGTTTAATTTCCATAAATATTATTTAATAATAATTTAAATCGTATTCGAAATGAAAATCTCAGCGTTTTTCTTTATTTTCTTTGATCAGGCAGTTTCTTTGTTCTTTCCAGCCAATCAGAATGTCTTTTTCGGCTGAGAGCATGCTAAGAACCAATCACAAATAATGTTCCTTCTTTGTTTAGGTTTAAATGCGTTTTTTTTTATTTTTTACTTCTAAAATAAATCGGAAGATGTCACCATCGTACAGAACTTTTAAAAACGAATTCAATACATATTTAACGAATTTTATCGTATAAAAACGAACTGAGTTAGAGTGATTTTAGATGTCGACGAGGAGTCTCGTCGAGCGCGGGAAAAGGGTTAATAATCTTTAAATATTTTACTTTGTGCTAAGTTTAGATAGGTGTGTTTTAATTTAAACTTATACTCATATGAATAACATAATTATAAACATATTTTTAAAATATTATGAAACATAGGATTATGATATTTGTAGTCATTATTTTATCACCATAGAGATAATAGAATGTTTTTGCTTTATTAATAAAAAATAGTATATCACTATTATATTACTGCCATTTTTATTTTCATTTTAGGTAGTCAGAATGAAGGTTATCTTATATTTATTTACTTGTTATATTCATTATGTAACTATTTTAATTTTTAAATATTTTTAATTTTTATATTATAGTCTGTAGATATTTTTCAAATTTTTATAATTTTATTGTATCATAATCATAATGTTATTCAACTATAATAAACTTGTTAATTAATAATTTGCAAAGCACATAATCATTACATAAGTAATATATATTAAGGCTATAACCTTAAGACTATGTGCCTAAAATGTGTTAGTAGGGACCAAATCAAAAGATTTTGCGTAAGTTAGTTTATATAGAAATTGTACCCTTAATTAGTGAAGTAGATAATAGCTTCATGCTCTCAAATCAAAATGTTTTAGATTCACTTATATATTTAGAAATTAGGTTGAAGATAAGATGGCTGTTCTTGGCTTGTAAAGTTGTTAATCTTGTGTTTCAATTTCTAGAGGTCCCTCCTGCTGCATGCCTTAAAATTGTTAATGTTTTTTTAAAAATTACTTTGTTTTTGGGATATTTAATTTGCCCTAGTGTTTTTCTTTGATTCTTCATACTCACATGTATGAACCATATAAATTAATGGTTTGAAATATTACTTGTTTGCACATGATTTGTGAAATCATTTAGAATATTATTACTGTTATACATGATTGATTAATAAAAGTATATTATCATAATTATTATTATTATAAAACATAATTATTGGTGATTATTTTAAAATGATTCAATAACAATTTTAAATATTCAATATTGCAATTATATCAAAAATATAATACATTCTGTGAATGCCACATAAAAAATTATAATATGTTTTCTCAGAATTCTTATGATTTTATTTATGTTTTATTGCTGAACATTAATATGTAAATAGAAGTGTAATGTTAAGGGTTGTTAAAGATTCTAGTTATTTATTGTTTTTTTCTGAGGGTAGTTAGATATTATGTAAAATCCCTCATTATCTTAATTAATTTGTTTTTATTACTGGTGTTAGAAATGAACCTGAGATTATTTTAAAATGGTTATAGAGTTAGTATAAAATGATGGTGAGTAAGATTTATTAGTTAATGTCAGACTTTTAAGTAGTATTTTATAAAGGAATAATAATAAATTTATTGTTTTTCATAATAAATTTGATAAATTGTATGTTAAGCTTATTTTACATGTTTTTAAAACATGAGAATATTATAAAATAGTTTTGTTATATTAATTGAATTGGTGTAATATTCTTATGCCATTGAGAATGTATCTTTAGGGATGAATCCTCAATATTTAAGCCATTGTACCTTGCTGAATATCTCATGTAAAGTATTTCATAATTGTATTTGTTATTTTAGTCAAATCATATTTCAATTATAATTTATGAACTAGTTGTAATTGAAATTATCAGTAAATTAGATGATGTGAGTATTTAATTTGCACCCTGATTATTTATTGTGAATATAATCATTATTATATTTTAACTTGATTAGATTTATTATATTTATTTATTATAAAATATTGATTGTATTAAATATTGTATGTTAGCAGTGTATTTTGAGCCAGTCCTAATATTAATTATCTTAACAGTCATCGATTATGTAACTTAACTATAGTAGTGTATTGTTATATCATAGTTAGGCAGAAAACGTCAATCTTAGTTTCTCTTTAATTGAAGGATAGAATATATATATATATATATATATATATATATATATATATATATATATATATATATATATATATATAGAGAGAGAGAGAGAGAGAGAGAGAGAAATAATTATTTACATTATTTAATATTAAGTATTGAATGTCTTTAGAAAAAAATAACTATTGAAAATTTCTAATTATATTCAACTGTTAATAACAACACACAGATTAGTATATGCATAATATTTTAGGTAGTATTACTCTACTGTCTTCTTCAGGTGTTGCTGTCCTGATCAATGACAGTGCTAGCATGGAAATTGAATCTGGACTCTTGAATTCTTAAATAATGAATTAGGTTAGAGTGCTATTTTAAATATCAATATTCAAGAATCTAAGGATCCATATTATATTTTTGTGACAGTAATATCATTAGTTAGGTCGGCACCACCTGAAGAAGAGAAGAGAATAATATATTTTAAAAATGTAAATTCCATTTAATATATTGTAACAGTCAGATCTAAAGATCCACCTGTTTCACCTAGTATAGCCATAGTAGTATATTTATTTTTACACTATTTCACTCCAAATTGCATATATTTTTTAAATTCAGAACTCCAAACTTGTGCTCATAAAAAATTATAGAGAGTGTGCCTGTATAAGGGCATATTCCATTGCAATATAGATGCTAGAAAGGATAACATGTATGCACATATAGTCCTCCATTTATTAAAACTGTGTAAACCTAACCATCTGTGGAGCCTGAATTTACATATAAAATTATATTTAAACTTAATAAAAAATCATTTATTTAAAATATTAGTCTTAAATATTCTTTTAAAATTATTTCAAGTTTATTCTTTATTAAAAGTACATATGGTAAATATTTGCTCAAAATAATATTTCATTAAAGATTGACCAGCTTGGCATTACTTTAAATTATTTCCAGTTTATTCTTTGTTAGAAGTGCCAACAATAAAGTTGTTTACTAGTTAAATCATGCTTAAAATTATGTTTTAGCCAAAGATTGACTAGATTAGCATTTTGTTAAAATTATTTTAGGTTTACGATTTTGTTTAAAACTGCAGATTATAAAGTTGTTAAGAGTTTTCGCAGTTGACCAAAATAACATTTTACTTTAATTAGACTTATTGCTTAAAGTCAATTTAGAAATCAATTGGTCATAAATATTAATTTGACCATATGGAGGGATCCCAGGAGAGTTTCTTTAGAGGTGGTAAAAGATAATTGAGAGCATGAGGTTCGAATGTTGTAAGTGCAAGAACAAAATAGGGGTGTGTACTGCATATAATACAAAAACTTGCAGTTTTTATTATTAAAGAATAACTAGATCTATATATGTAGACAGAAAAATATATATCAGAAAAAGAATATTATTAAATTTTTTTATTGTTGCTAAGATGAGAACTGTTCGCTAGTGGAAGATAGAGTTGCAATTTATTTTCCACTACAGCTTCTAGAAATGGTAACAACAGTCATCATCTTACACCCAAGAACCAGCAATAGTTGCCCTATAAGTGTAAACCAGCTGCATAGATAATAATGGAGCTGTATCCACAAGCCACTTCAGCTATAACAAAGCTGTACCCAGTAAGCCACCCCAGCCATAAGCAAATTGCATCCAATAAGCCACATTAAAATGGTGAAGCTGCATCTTGATTTATGCTAAAGTATCAGAATGGAGTTTGGTGAATTATTAATTCTCAGAGATATATATAACATGCTCTCATTGTGCTCATTTGTTCTAAAGAAACAGACAAACTCCCTTCTGTACTTAATTTTCTTCACCAGTGATAATATTGCTATCTTTAATATGACCTAATAAATAATTATAAAGTGTTTATATGACTTTAAGTGAGAGTAATTTTCTACAGTATATGTGCAATAAATATTTGGATCTGTAATTATTCTTAAAATATACTGTAAATCTATAATTATAGTGTTTAAGCCAGATTCTAAGTATTTCCCTATAGCATAATTATTATGTGCTATTATGGAATTGATTAAGGGCAGTAATACTGCTAGACGCTCTGTATTTTGCATATTTAATGAATTAATATGATTATATTAGATTCGCAGAGTGAATGTGATGCTCATTAGCTAATAATGCTTAGCTTCTTGCTATATTCTATATATATATGTATGTGTCTGCATTGGGGTTGATTTAATGTCAAACCATGCCAGTTAGTTCAGAGAGTCAAGCCATTTGTATTTAATATTTGAAAATGATCAAAAGAGTTTTATACTTGAAGTAGCTGTTCAATCTTCTGGACTAAAGAAGTCTCCTTTATTATTATAGCAAGCAGCATGGTATAAAGAACCAATTACTTGGTAATAAATCTTTATTAGCATATCTTCGAGATGCACCCCTTTTATTAATATATTTGATACATTGTAGAATCTGAAGTGACCCTGTTCCATCAGATCTGCCTGCCTTATTAAATAATTTTGGTCTTGATCCAAGCCAGAATCTGGGTTAATTTGATTAATTTGTATCCTAAATTAGATGTAAACTTTATTGATAAGTAATATACCTCTCATCTAGTATGATCACACACTTTTTGCTAAGTTCTTGGCATATATCTAGGTATAAATCTCTGCATAACTGTGTATCATATTAGTCATCTCTATATAATAAAAGATAAAATGGCAATGTAAAGGTTAATTAGCCACTGTAACATTTTGTTTTGTCATATATAAAGCTAAAATATTAATCATATGTGAAATAACATTCACCTGCATGTGAATCATTTATGTACCTGAATTTTAATGTTTGTTACTCTGTATCATGAATGTATATTTATTTCCTTCATATAAAGCTGAATTCTTAAACTGTTAATCCTATATAACTACACCTGTGTGTGATAGATTATGTACATTTTGTTTTATTAATTATGAATTTATATATTAAATTTTCTAAAATATATCACCTCTCAGTCTCCATTCTTGTTCATAGTCTTTATGAATCATGAGTTAAGTCATTTAGTATTAGTTAGGGGGGATGACTCATGTTCTACTGATGTGATAGTAACAGAATGTGGTCAAAGAAGTATCGAGTGTAGCCTCAGGCAGGTCATTTGCTAATGTGGGATTTGGAAGCATAGGTGAGAGAATTGAGATATGATCAGATGTAGGGTCTCACCATCCCAACTTGGTCAGTCTGTTTGTCTTTTGCCTGGACTCTCAGTCTGTTGAGAAAATGAACAAACCTGACCATTACAATATTAAGTAATCAAATGCATACACTTATCACATATAAGAACAAAGTGTATTAATAAATTTTAAAATATTGTATATTAGCTAAAATATATTCATTCAATCAATTTTATATATTAAAATTTGATGAACATTATTTTGCCTGCAGCTAAAATATGAATATTGTAATTCTAAATTAAGGTCAAGATAATTGTAAGTTCCATTGAAAAAAATATTTTGTACATTATGCAGCTAATAATCAATTTTATATGACTAATGATTATTTAATATAAGTTTAAAATATCATTTATTGACTTAGTTTTAAATCTGTTATCTAGTAATGTGTTTTGACACATTCAAGACAATAGCAATATCAGCAAAATAAGATTTAATTATCTACATTATTAAAACTGCAAAAATCAACTGTAAATTTCATTTCTTTTAACTTTTATTTAATTTTGATTGCATTTATGTAAAATAAATATATTTGTGAATTGCTGCTTTAAAGAAAGAGCTACAAAAAAATCAATGTTTTATTAATTAAACTTTAATAATATAATACAAAGTGCACCAAATATAAATTTTAAAACATGTGTTTTCTAAGTGCTTTAAGTTAATGAATCATGATTCAGAAAATATAATCTGGTTATGTAAGAAGCAAAATAGTTGATATATATATATATTGCAGGTTCATCCATGTTAAAAATTTAAATATTTATATACTGATGTTTTGACTTGATCACACGAGTCGTCTACTGGGTGATAAAAGGTAGAAAGACAGTTGTAGAGGCACTACAATCACTGATTTGAAAAAAAAACATTAAAGTTCCACAAATAGCAAAAATGTTAAATTAAGAATGTTTTTTACAAAAATTTTTCCAAATAGGAGGGAGTTTGCATGTATCATCTTGCTTATTGATACAATCTGGCCTTTTAAGTATCTCAGTGGCTTTTTTGATTTTACACTGGTAGAGATTATCATATCTGGATATGATCCTGGTACTAGAAAATTCAATTTTATGACCTGAATCAATGGTATGAAGTGAGAGTTTTGATGATGATGAGTGCTGTTTAACTGCTTATATATATATAATTTACTGGCAGATATTTTTTTAAAAATAATAACTATGCTTAATAAAATGTTTATTTATTAGTTAATCCTTTTTTTAAAATGTAATATTGTTCTGTTAATTGTGTTTTTATATATTTTGAATTAATTTTCCCTCTTAGGATATCATTATAATTGTTTTTTTTGTTTTTTTTATGTGATATTTTGGGTTATAAATCATTTTGACAAACCAATTAAGCTGTCTAGGATAAAAATGTATATTATAATATTTTTATTTTGTTGTATCTTTCTACTTGTGGTTATTTTTAATGTTTAATGAAGCTTTAAACATATTATCTGGATATATTTTTAGGAGTTCAATCACTACAATCTTTAGAAGGAAAAATCAGGAGTGTTATATTTTCAAAACAAGTCTTTTTCTGTTGTCCTATTTTAAAAAAGCAAACACAATAAAGAAAACATCTACTTTTATAGATGAAAACATTCATTTTTATTAAAATGTATATAGTGTATATATTTTATATATAATATTAAAATTATATAATGATCAATAAATGTGATATTTTGAAATAATTTTTTAACTGTCATCTATAATTAATTTCAATTTAACGTTTTGTAGTATCAAAGCTTGAATGGAAAATAAATGAAGAATAAATCCATTTCTGACTCCAGTCCATGAATTATATATGGATAGCAAATATTGACAGTGATAATTATGAAAACAAATATTCAAACTAAAAAAAGTCTTTATGTAGTTTTAATCAATGTAGCTGTAATTTATATTCATAAAGCAAAATCATTGAGTATTCATTTCAATGACTATTAATACAGTAGACTTTAGCAATCAATAGAAACTAGAAAGGGGTAGGACATAAAAGTCCCTATTTAGTATCTCCTCATTCAATATAATTTATTTTGTTATTTATTAATTTAGTTTTTTTTCTTCTTTCTCTTAATTTCTTATCATTTAAAAATATGAACTATTTTGCATCAGTTAACTATTGTTGGTAAAATATGTTATTTGTTCTACAAGAGTCAAAATTGTGATAGCCAATAAGATAAGATAGCTTTTACCACAACTAAGTTAGTTGTGATATAGCTTTAGTAATGTTGAAGAGTGTTCAAACTCATCCCATGGACTTTCCCAGTTTTCTGAGATGATAATAACCTAGTTTAAATCTAGTATGAATTTTATATTCACAGATCCTTTTAGTTAATTAAGAGTTTAATGGTTTTGCAATGTGGCAATGGTGTATTAGATTTATATAAACAGTGCCTGGTCTGGCCATTAGTATGATTTATAAAATTCATATGTTAAAGTAAATTATATTTCTCCTCCTCTATGTAACCAGTTAGATATTTTATTTTCGAAGGGTGAGATTGAGAATAAGTACTCTTTTCCTTGCTATAAATAACTTCTCTACATCCATCATATATTCTAATACTTTTTCTGATGACTATAATATTTATAATTATAGTAATTAATATTAAATTTAATTACAAAACTTAATGGTGCATTTTAATGGATAAATCTAAATACCTAAGAAGCATATTCTGATTTTGGCAAATGAACACATTATTGAATTATGGAATCACTTCTCTAATTAGACATTTGCTTTTAAGATCAATATTCATTCTGTTTCTTCTACTAAAAAGCTATCTATTGTAAGTTTAGAAATCAATAATTGCCTGAAAGTAGTGAGCATATGTGGCTTAATTTTTGTTTTATAGCTTTCAATATTAAAGAGTTTTCAACTACTTGTCTTAACACATTTGTGATTGTAAGTGATTGAGTGGAAACACAAAAAGGCATAATTTTCTGGTATAACTGAACAGTTATTGGATATATACCTAACATTAAGTCAATTTTAGCATAGTAATAGAGAGATGTCAGAGAAAATGATTTTAAAAATAAAATAATACTTTTCACAACATCAGGGGATATTTTTGCCTATCGTACACACATACTTGTTATCTGGTTTAGATAATAAATAATTATCACAATGCATTTTGTCTTTGCCCTCAAAATTCAAATATATATATATATATGAAAAACAAAAACAAGTTATAATCATGTTAACTTGCTGTCGCTTGTACTTATAATCAATAGATGGTGTTTTACCAAAAACACTGACCAGGCATATGTTTCTTTACATAAATGACAAAAGAGTCCGAATTCACTATCTCTTTCATTTTGCCCACCTTCAGATCAGCTGATTTCAAGCTAATTTGCTATCATCAGTGAAGGAAAGAGCTAGACACTAGATCTAAACACTGACTCCAAGTGTTTATGCAAAAAGTTTCTATCAGTTTGCAAGCATGAATTTTTCAGACTGGTAAAGTCTTCAAACTCAGCCTAACAAGCCAGATAGCTATATGGGTCTGATCTCAGTTCAGTTTCACCACATAGTCAAAGCCTCTGCAATATATATCATTGCAAAAACCTTTAAAGGTACATTTATGAAAAACAAAAACAAGTTATAATCATGTTAACTTGCTGTCGCTTATATTTATGATCAATAGTCAGTGTTTAGATCTAGTTTCTAGCTCTATCCTTCACTGATGATAGCAAATTAGCTTTAAATTAGCTGATCTGAGGGTGGGCAAAATGAAAAAGATAGTGAATTCAGACTCTTTTGTCATTTATGTAAACAAACATATGCTTGGTCGGTGTTTTTGGTAAAACACCATCCATTGATCATAAATACAAGCGACAGCAAGTTAACGTGATTATAATTTGTTTTTCATAAATGTACCTTTAAAGGTTTTTGAAATGATATATTGCACAGGCTTTGACTATGTGGTGAAACTGAACTGAGATCAGACCCATATAGCTATCTGGCTTGTTAGGCTGAGTTTGAAGACTTTACCGGTCTGAAAAATTCATGCTTGCAAACTGATAGAAACTTTTTGCATAAACACTTGGAGTCAGTGTTTAGATCTAGTTTCTAGCTCTATCCTTCACTGATGATAGCAAATTAGCTTGAAATCAGCTGATCTGAGGGTGGGCAAAATGAAAGAGATAGTGAATTCTGACTCTTTTGTCATTTATGTAAACAAACATATGCTTGGTCAGTGTTTTTGGTAAAATGCTAACTATTGAATATATATATATATTAGTTTATCATGGTTTTTTTTTCAGATTTGATAAAGTCTAATTGTCACTAAATGACTATGGCATATTCCATTCTGTTATTTTCTTTTTTTTTAAGGATTTAATTATCTTTTAACACATGCTTTGTCTAAATGTTTACCAAAACCTTCTACAAATATTTCAAACTTGAAAAAAGTGTTTAATAAAATTTGACAGCAGTTTCCCATGTTCAGTTCATTTCTTCTGATTTCTTAATTCTGAATCAGTTGTTTCTACATTGTAGAAGTTGAGGTAATGGTAACAACAGTCTTAATAGGTTGGGCAAAAATATTTGGGGCAGCATATATGATATCTAACATGTGCTCTATGCCAAGCCCAAATTTTTTTCTTTTACCATAGAATAACAAAGTATTTCAAATAATTTACACATATTTATTTTATTTAATTCACTGATTATTACCACAAGCTAGAAAAAAATAGCAGAAAGTTATCCCTGTGAAACATACTTGATATTCAATTATTTACAATTATACCATATGAAAATACAGCCATTAGTACCTCAATAAACAATATTTGTATTCTTTGAATGATAGCCAATGCTATTTATCATTAATCACGAGTTGAGAAAGAAATTAAACTAAAATGATATTAACTCTATTATTAGAGCAAAATATAACTTGTAGTGAAATAGAAAGGTCAATCACCAATGAAACAACTTTGGTTTTCTATCTTTTAAAACTCTTTAAATAATCACCATTAGCCGAACTTCCAGTGATAGACTTTACACAAGAAAACTGTATAGTAGTGCCCCCGAGTGGCCAATTTGATGATTTTCGAATTAATAATATTTGTAAAAATACAATACCATACTCGTATAAATACAATAGAAAGTATTAAATGTATTTATGAATATTCTATGAATTAATTTTATACGATTAAGGAATTTATTACTGTGAATAAAATAAATCTTAATTTTTCAGTAATGAAAATCTTTTTTACTTCTGTTTTTTTTTTTCTCTTAGCAGTAGTTTAATCAAAAATTAACCATTGCAAAGTCTGATTTCTCTTAGTTGGTAACAAGTTAAATCAAATGTAGAAAAAAAAAAGAATAGTCAATAGCTTTGGAAAAGTTATAGAGACAAGTTGCTTGTGGCAAGTTATCAAAGCAATTGATTTTTGAAGGGCGTTGAGCAACTGTGTTCCTTTGGCAAATGAAGTTAGGCGCTAAATGTAGAAACAACAGTGAATCACACATTTTAACAAGGTCCATCAATGAATGCGTTAATTCAGAGTTTAATCATATCTTTGCAGGACCATTTACTAAAAAAAATGTGACAGCATTGTGTTTGAAATCAAATCGAATACACAAAATTTTATACGCAAAATAGTTAAAAAAATATATAATTATAAATTTTATATGCCATTTAAATATTAATATATTTATATCTTAGTATAAATTACATGTATGTGTGTGTAGAGAGAATGAGCGATAATGAAATATCAATAGAATTTATATAAATTTTCTAAAAAATATGTTCAACTAAAGTTTTGCATTTCAAGAATTTAGTTACAAATAATGAGAAAATAATATAGCAATTAAGACATATATATATAAATTAATTCTAAGATGCATTTCAACTACCATGTTAAAATTAATTGTCAGATATCGAAAAGATATATTTTAATTTAAGTACTATATCATTTATGTATTAATTGAAATCCTTTGCTATAAATGAGTATTCATAATACTCATTTGCAAAACGAAATTGTAAGTTTGTAAAGGTTCTGGGCCCAAACTGTTTGACTGATTGCAGGGCAATAGTATATTTATAAAATAATAACAGTGCTTTCACTCTTTTAACATAATTCAATTTACTATCTCAATTTTAATAAGCTTTACATCAAATATATAATCATTCAAAAATAAATTATTATTATTTCATTATAAGGCAATTAAAAATTTATTTAGAAATATTAGTTAACTTGGGACAGTTTTATTTTTATAAGTACACTAATGCTAATCTACACTGCATACACTTGAATTCCCCTGTTTTCCAAACATTTTTCAGTTAGCCAACATAACATAAAAATATTTACATTGACATGAATTATCATAGTGCATACATCAATGAAAAACTTGATCAGTTTAAAAATCAGGTTAAAATGTGATTGCACATATGTGATCACCTGTAATATGTACTAGTTTTCAATTGTGTCCAATGTATAAAAACAGAAAAATTATAATTCTATGCTAAAATTTTATTTTCAAACAGAAGACAACAATCAAAGCATGACAGCAGTTTCCAAGTTTATGACATTACTTTGAAAACTATATAGCCAAAAATATTGTATTCATAACATGCTCATTGCAAAATAATGTAATTATCCACAATTCTGTATAAGGGCAAAATTAAAACATGCCAAACCTATACTAAAAGTTTAATTTTCAAAGAAAAACAACAACTTAAAACAAAGTGATAGTGAAAAGCATGATTCTGTCAAACATTTAATTTAACCATAAACATTTTCATTGTGTGTACTAAAAAAAAACTAATTTATTTTTTGTAACATAGTATGCTTAACATGCTTTTATTTGTAATCATAATCAAAACTTATAGGCATAATCATAGTAGGAGCAAATATTTCTGTCATATTCATGATTACAAGCTAATTAAAAACCTGCTAAGCATATTATGTTAAAAGAATTAAGCATACTATGGTAAAAGAATAAACACATTTTTCTTAGAACACACAACAAACATATTTATAATTATAATTGCTATAAGAAGAACTAGAAAATTACATTAAAATTATAACTAGTATAGTAAATCAGAACCATATACTCTTATTCATCTCCTTTACTTTCCTTGCATTTCTTCATATATATATAATCGAAAGCGCTCCTAAGTGGATAAAATATTTTTTAATTATTAAGTTACTGTATTTACAAATATTCAGTTATATAATTACACATATATATATATTGTTTATAATAACTCCTATCATATACACTTTAATGCAATTTTTTTAAATAAAACTTCTTTAAAAGATTATAGCTCTGATGAAGACTGCTGGGCAGTCAAAACTGTCATGAAAATAACAAAGTTTTATTAAAATTTGTTAAGTGTATATGAGAAGTGTTATTATAAATCAGAATCATCTCATACATATTCAATGCTATACTTATTAAACTTTGATTCTATATAATACACACTTTTATGAATAATTTTAATTATCTGTAAGTTGTAGGAATATGCCATTATTTACTATAATGTATGTTACATACTTTTTATTAAGAAGCTTAATCCATATGGATATGTAGTTATAAGAAATTTTGTATGATAACCAAAATCAAAGCATTTACTCATCTTACAGTAAAACTTTACTTGAAAAAAAAATAAAACAAAATAAAACTTGAAAAAAATTAATGAATACAATTTCTGTAACATAATTTTCACTAAAATTACATTGCAGACATATTATTCATTAAATGAATAATCTCTAGTCTAATGATTGACTAATAAAAATTGAAAAAAATAATGTCAGTTATAATTTCCAAATATGGCGCATAAGTCACTTTGGCGTGACTTAATTATAGTAAATCAGCCCTGTGTACATTACAAATAATTTTATAAAGAATTTAATTTATATGTAAGCTATATGAATATATAGGCAGTCACAGTTTTATATGACAATCAAAATCAAAACATCACCAATCATATAATAAAAATTCATTTTAAAATAAGAAAAAACACATAAAAATAATAACAGTTTTAATGTCAGAACAAATTTATATAATTCTATTTTTGATATAAAACCTTTTTATAAAACAAATGAGTTGTAAAAAGTCATACAACTTATCTATTATTTATTCTCAGCTATGTACAACATATAAACTAAAAAATTCTCAATTTTAAGCTAAGCATTTATCTTCAAAATGTAAACAAAAAAGAATAATAAAATAATCATTTCTTCATTAGTTTTTGATGAAACACATACAAAAAATCTTCAATTTTTATTATGAATTTTTTACCGTTTAGTAAAGTACAAAATTAAAGTAAGTGTAAATAAATAAATGAGTTCAATATTTTTTCTTTTGATTAAATTAAATTAATATAAATTAAACAGGTTTTTAAATAATTATGTTTACTATCACCTTTGTAATATATAAAAAATAGTGCAACTTTTATTATAGTACTATAATTTATTTGCCTTTTACAAATGCAAATTTTGTTTTTATAATTAAATAAATATGATTTAATGAATTTAAATTTATTTATTTAAAAAAAATATTGTTAATAAGTTACATTTAAATAATGTTAATTTATAATGTTTAATTTTGAAATATGATTTTTTTTCTACTACAGAACAGGGATTTTCATACCTGCACTTATATATGTAATATATAGTGGTTTGAACTCAGTCTTTCACATGACTCTCAACCATCATGATATCTCATACTTCTGATACTCTTGATCACACACATGTTGAAAAGATAAATAATCACCAATATTGGTATTTTGTGCTAAACCAGCACTCATCAGTTGGTCCAGATTATCATCTCCACACATGTATACAATCAAAGCTCAGCTTATATTAAGACACCCAATCTTCATACTTTAATGGACAGGCTTCAAACTATTCCACTCCACAACTCTTCGCCCATCCATTTCCTTGAAAATCTAATGATAGAATGCCCAAAGCCCATCTTAGTGCCAACCTTCTCATCCATGTTTAATTTTAAAATATTTCTCACTTTACCAACATATTTACAAATACTTATTTTAATGACTTTGTGAAATTCCAAAAAAATTCTGAATCCAAAATGGGATTTGAACCCAGGATTTCGAATTAATGATAGTCTGTCTGTATTGTAAAAGAAATATAAAAATTGTTGTGGTTTTAGTATAAAGCAAAATATTACTATAGACATCAAACCTGAATTTCATAACTATGCTCAGTGTTATTATTACAATTAATGCTAGTTAAACCAGTGGATGAACTACATAGCCATAGTTAAAACATTTACTATGCTTGTCTTTGGCATGTCAAAAATTTCTAATAGTAATATAAACATTATCTAAATGATGGGAGGTGATCAATATTTTATGCCATTGTTTCAATCAAAACAGTAGTGAAGAATGTTTCCACACATGATAGCCTCAAAACATTGATATCTAAAAATATATAATCTTCACATCAAATAAATATAAAGAATTCTGTTTTTACATCATGAAAGAAATAGACATACAGAGAGAATGATAAAAGAGGTTAAAAAAAACACTACCAACATTTTGAGAAGTTTCTTGTTACACTAATGATTTGTACATTGAGAATTAATATTTTGATCACCAAGCCTGAATATAAGCAGATAGTTGAATCTACTAATTAGGCTATAGACAAATTTCAAATTAAAATTAAAATTATGCTATGTTTTCAAAAAAGAACAAGATGGGTTGCAGTTTTTAACAATTACAAATAGAGTCTTTAAACATTCGCTATGAAATCTAAATTGGTCAACCATTAATAGACTTCAAAAATGAAGAAGTCTTTCCAAAAATACATACCAGGGAAAACAACTCATAAAACATGCATCATATCAAAATCAGTTATGACTCTGATGAGGATAATACCAAAAAATGACAAAATAATCCAAACATAGCTAAAATTCTTCTCAAGACTATGTTGTAGTATAAACTACACCATAAAAAGAAACAAATATTATAAATAAACTCAGTTGGATTATTTCAGTCTAAAACAAATATAAAAAGATGGATTAAAAACAAGTCTACAGATCAATTTATTTATTAGTGTAAAATAATTATAACAAACAACTTTAAGTACCAATCAAAAACTAAGTACAGTATTATCCTTCATTGATGAATCATGGATTGACTGTAAATACAAAATGTATTTTAGAATATAAGTTAATACATTAATATAAATAACCTGGCACACACTTGGTAATGGAGATACAAACAAATCCCAAAACATAATATGTGAATATGTTATCATAGATCTGAATAAGAATTTCATATGTGAGTTGTCTTAGTATAAATAATGGGTCTATATTTATTATATTGACTAATCTTGTAATTTCACTTTTTTATTAATCATGTATTATTGAGGTGTAATATGAAGAAATGACAGTTAAAGCAAGTTATGAAACCTAAACTATTTGTATATGAATTATTCTGTTATTATGAATAAAGATTTGGAAACTCATCTTTATTTCATCTCAGTTATTTGTATAAACTTAATGATAGATTTGCAGAGGTAATTCTAAGATCTGTTCATTCTATTACTTTTATTTTTAGGGCAACTAAATGAATATTAATAACCTATTTAAAATGATATAATTAAATTTAAACTTCTTAAAAATATTATTTGCTTCTACAATTTATTGACATTGTTGACAATTTATTAATAAACCATGCAATTAAATAATTTACTCATAAGTAAAAGATGGAAAATCTTTAAATATTTTATTGCAAAGTTAAAGCTTACCCAACTACTTATTTTAGATTTAAAAAAATTAAGGAGAAAACATTACTCACTAGGCTTGCTAATTCCCAGCTTTAGAAGATTTTCTACTCTTATTTTATTGTAGCAAAGATTAGCTAAAACTAATTTGCTCATCAATATCTGATAGATAAGTGGGTTGTTATGGGATAACTACTTAAAAAAATTATAATCCTGATCAAAATCTTCAAAAATCCATTCATTTTTCTCACACTAGATTAAAAGTTTGGTTATGTAATACACGATAAGAATTAAACTGCAGTTCAAATTCATAAAGATAGTTACTATGGATGAAAGAGAGGGGAGATTGATATATAATATTCTTGCATGGCTGCATTGATTTATACTACATATAATGAATCCATCACATGTGTGCATGTGGGCACTCATTTTTCACACATGGTGTCTAGTCTAACTTTATGATATAACAATTTTTACATTACTAAAGTTTGGCTAAAGACATTTAAATCATATTTTAATAAAATAAAAATAACTTTACAGTATGGACTTCCATATTTTGAGATAGTAATTTTACAAAAATATATATTAAATAATAATGCTATTATGTAGAGAGAGACATGACCTCAAAAGAAAGATCAAAGAGGCTTTATTTATCTCTCACGACAGCGATGCCATAAACAGGAAGGACACGTGTTTTTCTCTATCAAAAAGATGGAATTAGCATATTTGCATAAATTTAAACGTAAGCAAGCTATGATTATGAAGGCAAGATCCTTTGAAAGCGCTCAGCTGTTTTAATATTTTTAGTTAGCTATTTGTAATTGTATTACAGCTTTTGGGAGCAGTTGCGCCACACACGCACTTGTGCTTGAATACATACATTTCCCAAAAGTAAAATTATTTAACTTATTCAGTGTTAGATCATAGCAAAAATGCAAGAAATTCACACTGAGAACTCCAATTGTCAGGAATCTCAAAGGTTAGCAATTAAAAAAATATTCTCTTCAAACTTCAGGCATAGCTAACATATTTATCTAGACAATTTTCTGTTCATGAAATAATAATTGTCATAGCTAAAAGTTTTACTTCTTAATAAGATACTAATGCAATTTTCTTTTCAACTATAAGAAAATACCTTAAGTAATAAATAATATTTAAAATTTTTTGTGCGTTTATGTATCTATTATTCAATCAAATAAATGCAATTATCTTCTTTTGCAAAATTTGAACTGTATAAATGAGTAAAGAGTTTAACTGCTATATTTAGATATGGTTGAGGATTTTATTGTTGTTATTTGTAAATGAAATGTTATCTAATAAAGTTTAGTCATGTACTATAAAGATTAACAGAGCAAAACTCCCCATACAGTATTGCCACCTGTGCTAAACAGAGTAATCAATGGATGCCAGAAGGCTTGTGCATAAAATCCCTATCTAATGCCTACTCATCCAATATTCCCAGACTAGTTTCTGGCTTGTGTCTTTCATCAGTGAGGAGCTTTGGATCTGAGAGCACCGCATCTAGATCTTAGGATCTAATGCAACCCTCTAGCAACCACCTTTTATCTCCACTTAACTACAAAACTATGAGAATGAAATTGAAAACACAAAAAATATTTTCAATCTAAGCTCAATAGCTTATATAGTCATATGGGTCTGAACTCAGTTCAGCACTCATACATTTTGGTGTCTTTGGCTCTTTTACAACCATAGCCACCACTATCCTATTAGGCAGGATTAGTGTTAAACCATTAAGCATCACATGATCACATTTCCTATACTAGCACATTAATTGTTGATAAACAGAGCAAAACTCCCCATACAGTATTGCCACCTGTGCTAAACAGAGTAATCAATGGATGCCAGAAGGCTTGTGCATAAAATCCCTATCTAATGCCAACTCATCCAATATCCCCAGACTAGTTTCTGGCTTGTGGCCTTCGTCTGTGAGGAGCTTTGGATCTGAGAGCTTAGATTGAAAATATTTTTTGTGTTTTCAATTTCATTCTCATAGTTTTGTAGTTAAGTGGAGATAAAAGGTGGTTTCTAGAGGGTTGCATTAGATCCTAAGATCTAGATGCAGTGCTCTCAGATCCAAAGTTCCTCACTGATAAAGGCCACAAGCCAGAAACTAGTCTGGGGATATTGGAGGAGTAGGCATTAGATAGGGATTTTATGCACAAGCCTTCTGGTATCCATTGATTACTCTGTTTAGGACAGGTGGCAATACTGTATGGGGAGTTTTGTTCTGTTTATCAACAATTAATGTGCTAGTATAGGGAATGTGATCATGTGATGCTTAATGGTTTAACACCAATCCTGCCTAATAGGATAGTGGTGGCTATGGTTGTAAAAGAGCCAAAGACACCAAAATATATGGGTGCTGAACTGAGTTCAGACCCATATGACTATATAAGTTATTGAGCTTAGATTGAAAATATTTTTTGTGTTTCAATTTCATTCTCATAGTTTTGTAGTTAAGTGGAGATAAAAGGTGGTTGCTAGAGGGTTGCATTAGATCCTAAGATCTAGATGCAGTGCTCTCAGATCCAAAGCTCCTCACTGACGAAGGCCACAAGCCAGAAACTAGTCTGGGGATATTGGATGAGTAGGCATTAGATAGGGATTTTATGCACAAGCCTTCTGGCATACATTGATTACTCTGTTTAGCACAGGTGGCAATACTGTATGGGGAGTTTTGCTCTGTTTATCAACAATTAATGTGCTAGTATAGGAAATGTGATCATGTGATACTATAAAGATTAATGGTTATTAGAATCAATAGCAAGGATCCATTCACTATGGCAAAATCCACTAAATTCTTGCTAATTGTAAAAATTATAATATCATATATTAAATTCAGTTCAAGATGAATTTCAATTGATGTTTATTTTATTATTATTTTTACTTTAAATTACTTGCCACTTTTAAATTTTATTTCATCACGAAAAAAAGATAATAACATAAAAGGTTAAGAGAAAAGGGAAAAAACTATATTAAGCCAATAAATATCACATGATCGCCATTTCTTATGCTTGCTTATAACTATTATTAAAACAGGCAAAACTCTCTATATGTATTACCACTCAGTGTAAGCCAGAGTAATCCAAGGCTCCTCACTGATGAAGGCCACAAGCCAGAAACTAGTCTGGGAATATTGGATGAGTAGGCACTAGATGGGAATATTATGCACAAGCCCTTCTGTCATCCATTGATCACTCTAGGTTGCACTGTGTGGCAATACATCTAGAGCATTTTTCCTGTTTTAAAAATATGTATTCCAGCAAAAAAAGATGCTGAGTAAATTTTTAACTGAATGAACTGAAATGCAAATTGAAATACATATAGAAATAGTAACAACTTGCATTATACATATAGCCAATGAAAAACAAAACAATCTGAAAAGGTATTTAAATGAAATGAAACTTTGAAAAGAATGAGGAAATAAAAAAAAATAATGCAAAGAATTAATATCTGTATTATGAATATTCTAATAAAAACAGGAAAAAATATGAAAATAATATTTTCCCAGAATGTAGGAAATATAAAAGCCATTATCATTTTTCAAATGATATAACATTATGGTCAGTAAATTTATCTGAGAAGATAATAGAACACTATTTAATCATTAAACCATAAATACTAAACAAATTATACTCTTAATATACAAAATATAGATAATGAAAAAATTAATTAATATTGTAGAGAATATGTAGCAATTTCCACTGAGTACGTTGATAATAATAATGACATCAAAATTAATTTCTAAACCAAGCTTTCAATATGGAGTAAATTTGTCAAAGCATGATTGATGTAAAAGATTAACTTCTATGTCAGTTGTGCTTTGACAAAGATACCCATATAAAAAGCCTGACATAGCAGTTAATAAATGTTGTATTTATAACTTAATTTCGTTGATATTTATTAACTACTAAGCCAGGTTTTTGATATGAGTATCTTTGTCAAAGCACAGCTGACATAGGAGATTAGCTCCTATGTCAGTCATGCTTTGACAAAGATATTTTGTATTGAGAGCCTGGTTTAGCAGTTAATAAATATTGTATTTATACTTAATTTTGTTGCTGCATTATCCATATAATCATGTGAAAATATACATAAGAACCTATCATATTATAGAAATATTTCTGAATCTAAATATTATTATGTGAAGGCAAATGGCAAAAAAAAAAAATTCAGTAACAGTTTTATTTTCAGAAATAAGTAAATGTATATCTGTTGCTCAATTATAAACAAAATTCTTAATAAGATTAAATAATTGGAAAAAATTAACCCAAAGATTGAAAGGAGACTAAACTTTCTCATAGAATTTCAAACTAAAGTTAATTCCCAAATTTGAACATACCAAAAAGCATTTTAAAAAGCAAAATAATTAAAAGCTAAAGGATTGGCAAAGCATTTAAAAATGAATGATTGCTACTATGATATTATTGGCCAATTTTGGATTCTGAGAAGCAACTTTCAAAAATTATGTCACATATTTTGTAAAATTTAATAGATCATTAAAAGTCATATGTAAATATTCAGTAATCTAGATAGAAGCAAAGTGAATTATTTATTACAAATTCTATGTAGTAAATTTTCAAAGGGCAATGGAGAACATTATTTAATTTCTCAAGATTAAGGAGCAATTTAAAATTTTATTATTGTAGATTCACATAGAATAAAAAAAATTTTATTCTGAGATTTGTTGATAAAAATGAAAATATAAAAAAAAAAACATTTTTTTTAATTTTCTAAAATATAAAATCATAATTTTGAATATTTAGAATGAATATTTTAGGAGAGCTATCTTAGATATAAAAATCTGTATGAATCAAGCATAAAACAATGCAGCCAATATAGCTATAAAATACAGTGGATTTCAAGTTAGAATAACACTGTATTATATTAAGAATTCAAACTCAGATTTTAATGTGACCCTTAGCTCTCCATGCTATATCATACTGCTGATCCATCTGATCACACACATGTTAAAAAATAAATAATCACCAATATATGTATTTCATGCTAAACCATCAATCATCAGTTGGTCCAAATTGCTATCTACACACATATATACACTGATACAACAACCTCTATTCTATATGCTAGCCATACCCTAAATTTAATAATAGATTATGTTGCATAATTTTATTCTGGTACATTACACTATATTTAGTCTTTATTTAAAATTCATCTACTATACTCATCATTGATTTAGCAGTAGAATATACTCATAAACATGACAGACATTCAATCTCAATATATAAAAACAATAACTGACACAGAATGGGTATCAAGAGTAAATGTAGTGTCAGCATTAAAATATAATTAAAATATTAAAGAAGCTGTAATTCATATTAGTATGTCTAATAATGAAAAGCTGATGACTAAATTGGAGACAAACAAAGTATAATTATATTTTCATGAACATAAAAATCACTTTACCAATAGTTTGTTAAATATAAATATTTTGAAATTACATTCTGAATTTATCACTGATGTCAGAAATAAATGCAATAAAATTCAGAATAAAGTCATTTTTAAAATAGAAAACCAAAATTAGATGTCCAAATTTAAAAGAAGAAAACTAAAATTAAAAAAAACAGCTTATAGTGAGACATGTTTCATTATAAACAAAATTGTATAATATATATATATATATGTGTGTGTGTGTGTGTGTAATGTTATTGATGACATATTATTTCTGAAATGGCTAGAAGAATCAATAGCAAACAGATATATTAATACATTTTTAAGTATATTTTTTACTTTTAAAATGATTGATGTTGAATTTAATAAATATGTGGCCAAAATAACTGCAAAAAAACCTAACAATAGCAACAGAAAATGTAATGGCATTTAATATTTTAAAGTTACAATTCTTAATTTTATTGCGTTCATAGAAGGAGAAAATATAATTAATTCTGTTGGACTATGAAGGGTCTACACTTCCAAATGTAGAAAGAATTCTAAACAATTTATTAGTAATACGAATTTGTAAATCAAATGATGAATATTCATTTTCAGTTTCAAAATATATTAAAAATTATTTATAAAATTCATTTACTTAGTTACAATTAACTAATTTATCAATAATGTTGGTAAAAACAATAGTTTAGTTTTAGATTATAAATAAGTTATGGATTAATCCACTAGACAAAAGTTTCAATTTTATTTATTTATTTAACTTTTTTTGTTAAATTTTACTATTCTAATATTTAGTGTTCCAATAGTATTTAATAATTTTTAATTTATTTACATAAATTTTCTGCAATAAATAAGATACACAATCTAATTTTTGTATTCTTTTTTTTATTAATAAATATTTAATATTATATTTTAAATGCCACAATAAATACTAAAGAGTTATGAATGTCATATGGAATATTTACATAAATATTTTGGAGATTCATACAGAAAAGGTAGTCTACATAATTTAAACTTAGCCATTGCTAATGCTTAACATGATTTTTATATTTAACATATCATAATCATAGCTTGAGCCTTTAGCAACAAAATATGCACAAAATATGTTGGTGATTTAACAAGTAATGCTATCACACAAATTATTCAATAAAATACAATACATTTTCTCATTAAAAATAATATTTCATCATTATAATACTTGGTACAATCCAATAATACCAACCAATAAAGGAAATTATATAAATAAAGTATAAAATAACAAATATAATATTATTTGGAGATGTTCAAATTGATAATCCCAACCCATAATCAAAATAATTCTTGGAATTAAGAAAAGCTCAATTAATATAAAAAAAATATTAAAATATTTATTGAAACAAAAGTATAAAGCAAAATAATATTTAATATTAAAATTTAAATACAAAAATAATATTTATATTCTTTAATAAAATCTTTAAACTAGCAGTTATTATCAAAACACATATTCATATTTTTTATATAACTAAAGATATGAACAATATATTCACACCAAACCTATATATAATCGGTGACATATACAAATTAATATTTCATTTAGAAATAAAAAAAATATAATAATTAATAAAATCTTCAACCAGCAAACTTAACACCTCATACTAAAACTAAAAACCATTTTGATATGTTAAATATCAAAAGTATGCTAATCAGTAATAAAAGCTTAGTTTAAATTATATAGGCTATATTTTCTGTATGAATGTCCAGAACATTTATTGTAAAAATTACAATTATCCAAAGACGAGAAAAAAAATCTTTGTTTTGATTATCATATAACTCCAAAAGATTAAACATAAATATATATTGATTAATCAGTATATTTTTTTATTAAATAATAAATTGATTTGTTAACAGTAATCAACATTTAGTGCAATGGGTATCAAAACAAAGTTGCACTTTGGGGACCATCTATAATGTAATGTGATGTAATGTGATGTATTATGGCTTCTCCTTAAATGAAGTCAAGAATATCTCAGCAATTATGTCCAGATAAACCTGTTAGCCATTTTATTTTACATTCCCCACTCTAAATTTAACCATAATCTGCTCTATCCCATTTCCACAACATAATTTTTGTCAACTCTATAACCTTTATATCTAAATCCCCCTTAACTTTTCCCAAACCCAGCATAAAAACCAATAATTCACTTTCTGTATAATCACTCTTTTCATATTTATTTTTCCACAACTTCATTATATGTACCCTTTCTGTTTTCAAACATTTACATTCAATTAACAAATGCCTAATATTTTCAATTCTTTCCTTACATAATTTACAAAATAAATCTACCACTAGTGACATCTACATAATCGAAAAAGTGGTATAATTGATTGTTTTTGATACACACATATATACGCGTGTGTGTATGTTTAAATATCGTCTTCATTTACATAAATTTAAAAATAAAGACTATTACAACATTCAATATATAAATATAACATTCCACATACAATTCTTTCTAATTATACATATATCTACGTGTGTCTACATACGGGCATAGACATTCAGCATTCTTGACTGCAAAATTGCAGCTACCCATATACTACTAATATTTTAAACTAAAAAGTGTAATTATATACATAAAATAGTCCGTTGATTTAGATCGAGTATTCTATTACTAACGTCATAAAAAGAAGATCTAATTGGGCATAAGTATAAAGCAACTATGAAAGATTTCGTAGACTGAATCAATCTTTTGATAGTTTCTAATTGGACGCACTTCTTTAAAATAAATATACATCACAAAGTAAAGCAAATGATAATCAGTTTAATATAACAATATCTCATTAGTTCTAATAACTGCTATCAAATGGAATATTAGTAGCAATTTTATATTTCTGACTATAGATAACAAAATAGGGATCAAATTATCAAACTAATGAAATCTTTAAATACAACATTCAACAATAACTTTTCAGTAATTTGACTCTGTACATTTTATTCACAAAGTCATTTAATATTTATTGATTATATATATATATATTGTATATGTAATATATATTTGTTAATGATGAAACTCTGTTAGGAATGATATTAATCATTTTTGTTTCATGCGACTTTTTAAATCAAGAATATATATATATTTGTGAAATATTTGATTGCATTGTTAATGACATTTCCCCAATGCAAAAAATATTTTCAAAAAAGCTAAAGCTTCCTAGAATGTTTCCTGCAAAAAGAAAAAAAAATGCTGATTCGGTTAAATGCAATGGTTATACCCAACCTACCACAATGGTGAGAGAGTATTGCTTGAATTTATTAAAAACTGATCGCAAGGCAATTTTTAGCTAACATTAATAATATAGATAAAAAGTGAAACAGTATAGCCCACTATAGAACGAAAACTTTTTCACCAATCTTCTGTAAAGAAATACTGAAGAACCAAATCATTATTTTCTGGCTTCATTATTTTTGCATAGTGGGATTTTGAAAAAAATTTCCATTCTTGTACATCATCTAGCTGGTTATTACTCATAACCTATTTATAAAAAAAAGTTTAATGATTATCTGAATTAGTTAAAGGTTGCCTTTTAAAAAAAACAATTCCTCAGTCTATATAAAACTGAAAACATTTTTAAGTTTAACCTAGCCTGGGTTTGAATCTAGTCATAAACCTGAAAGGAAGATAGATGCATTATATACTATGACTTATCAATAATAATACATTAAAATAGTATCTATTTGTAAATCTAATAATTATAATTGTTAATAAATTTGTTTACAAGCATAGAAATGAATAGATTTTTAATCGCCTACTGTCAGTACATACAGAAACAAATGAGCATTTACAAGCTTATGTATAATTTGATTAACTGTCTTTGTTATATATATATATGTTAAAACGAAGATTTGCACGGGTTAAATATATAAAATACATATTTTGCGGGTTCATCCATGTTAAAAACTTTTAATATTAATATACTGACTTCGACTTGGTCACATAAGCCATCCACAGAGTTATAAATAGTAGAAAGACGGTTGTAGAGGCGCTACAATCACTGATTTGAATAAAATGTTAAAATTCCACCAATAGCAAAAAATGTTAAATTTAGGAATGTTTTTTAAAAAAATCTTTCCAAATAGGAGGAAGTTTACATGTATCATCTCGCTTATTGATACAATCTGGCCTTTTAAGTATCTCAATAGCTTCTCTAATTTTGCATTTGTAGAGATTATCACATCTGGATATGATCCTGGTACTAGAAAAATCAATTTTATGACCTGAATCTATAGTATGGAGTGAGAGTGCTGATGATGATGAGTGTTGTTTAACTGCATTAGCATGCTCATCTCTCCTAACCCTGATGCGACGATTACTCATACCTATGTAAGAAGCTTTACAATTTTTACATGAGATTTGATAGACACCATGAGATTAGAAAGAAACCAAAAGTACTTCTGCAGATTTTAAGATTGTTTGTAATTGTTTATAAACCGTTAAAAATATTATTTCAATTATAATTATATATATATTCAGTTTGTTAATTTCTCGGAAGGTATTATTTTTTAGTGTTCTAGCAGCAATCTGGAAATTTAATAATCCTACTATTAATCTGAATTCAGTCTTTTATTTTATGCTTGTTATTAAGATGAAAATTGATAATGAAATTTTCTGCTATGAGATTGCCATTCTACTGTATTGCTGAAATGCACAGAACAAATACCATTAAATAGATAATCATCCAGAGAAAATCATGCTATGTTTGAATAGTAGAAAGATTGTAGCAATATTTTTAACCAATGATCTTTACTCTTGTCCTCATCACTTTATTATTATACTAAACAATGCAGGATTTTTAATTTCTGATTAATTGCTTAAGTTTGGATGTTAATGGAATTATTATAATCATTATATTAGATAAAGTTTTATTGTTTTCTATATTAAATGGTAGTTATCAAAATGTAAAAATGTATAAAGTAAAATATAAAGGATGAGTAGATTATTCTTGAGGTGGATGCATAAAACAAAAAAAAAAAATGCTTAACAACATAAGTTATGATATAAGACAGAAGTAGTTGCCACAATGACATTCAAATTATAAAATAAAGTTAGTTTCAGAAAAGTCAATAGATATAAATAAGCTGAAAATATTACTCTTTTGTATCTATAATCAATATTTATACTTAATTTTAGTTGTAATGTCATTAAAAATTTTGATAGAAGGAAATCCTATAATTAATTATAATTATATGTTGTTGTTTTTTTAAAAAAAATGATAAGCGTAATTTTATCATTTGTTAAAGATTTAGTTTTATATATGCAAAATCCTCATTACGGTTGACATCTTTAACCTTTTTCTTTTACCTGTCATTTAAAATTTATTTATAAAAATCTTCAGTAGGTTTGAATGGGCTTTTTATTACCTGTACAACAATTTGCGATTATAGGGTAGGTAATAGATATTCCACTTCTGCAATTTAGACTTTTTTAAGTATATGGCCACATAAAAACACATTTATTACTTAGTAATATCTAATTGAAAGGTTATATCATGTGAAAGTAGAAAATTTTTTATTTTTATGACTTCTAGACCAAGGATTCAATTTTTTAAAGCAGATTTAAGAATTTTCTTTCAAATAGACAGTTTTTAGCCATTCCATTTACTTCTTCAATAATGTTCTAACTATTCTTAGTTAGAAAATAAATAAAAAACTACTCAAGTTCTTAATATCTGATCATTGGAATGCCTGATGAGTATTGTATTCTCCTTTGTTATTTCTCTAAAAGGAACTGTTACAGAGACCTTTCACCAGTTGTGAAACTTTTAATGATTCTTTTAAAGACAATTAATTTTGCTACATTTACTAACAAATTGTTCTACCAGATAAATGCATAGAATTGATTTTTAAAAAAAATATTTACAAAACTTGATCCTAATTTGAGAACAAAAGGGATGAAATGGCTTTCCTTCTGCCATATAAAGTGTTATATCCCTTGAATCATGATTATAATAAAAAAAACTGACATATTGATATCTAAAAATGTTTTATTTTTAATTTTATGGCTAGATGCTAGAAGGTATATTTCTTTGCATTCCCCCAAAATATAATATTTCTATTATGAGTTAAGATAAAAAAAAAAAAAAAATTTTTAAAAAAAAAAAAAATAAAAATAAATTTATATATATATATATATATATATATATATATATATATATATATATATATATATATATATATATATATATATATATTTAATGAAGAACTACAAACCTTTTTCTCATGATTTAGGAAAACAAATTGGAAGTGGGATCAGTTTTTGAGTGCATGCATGTATTGATAGATATATTGCTTAATTTTTGAGTTTAAATTTGGCCTGACTCACAGTAATTACTATCAGAATTATATCCATCTTAAATCAGAAGGACAATGGCATATAATTTTTCTTAAAATTAAAGATTTTTTTTTAATGGAAACAACAGATTATATAAATATGGGTCAGATTAGTTTATGCATGCTCGTTAAAAACAAATATACAATGCAAATATGCATGAACAATTCAATCATAATATCAAATGTAATGTAATAGTTATTCTAACAATAATAATAACAAATCATGGATGTCTATACCATACATAAATAAAGCACAGTAGATTATCAAATGTATTTGCAACAATGACATTACTATAAATTTTTGGTCTCCACTTAATTGTATAATTTCATTAATAATTTAAAGAGAAAAAATAATCCTCATATAAAAAGATAAGATGTTATATTTCAGAAAGTGTAAATCATATCAGTTGTCACTCAAATATATTAAAGTGAGAATAAAGAATGTTTGAAGTCAAAAATTATACAGCAAAACTGTTTCCAATTATAATTTAGTTTTCTTAAATCATAAAAATGACCCAGGCCATAAATTTAATTCTGGAAACTTTAGAATCACATGTGGAAAAAGTGATAATAAAAATGAATTACAAAAAAGGATAATTTATTTAAAATTTAAGTCATGCTTTCAACCAATAGTCTAATGACATTTAATTAAGTCACAACTGAAATTTCAATTAAATAAAATGTTTAAGTTGTGAAATATCATTTATTATTATTAAAAAGTCCAGTATGAGGGTACTGAAAACCCACTTGGCAAATATTAAAATTAAAAGTATTTAAAATACTTTTAATCCATGGCAAAATAACTTTGACTTTCATCATCATCATTTTGAGTTATTATTGATTTACATCAGGATGAAGATCATTTAAAAATTTAAAATATTCTAATTCTTAGTTTCTTTTCTCAACAATATATCAGCAATTTTTTTATTTCATCGGCTCATCTCACATGTGATCTTTTTTTATGTCTTTTACAATCTCTTGGTATCTTCTAGAAATATGTTCACTCAGCTCAATTTCAGAATTTGTAAATTTCTTTTACAAGGTGAGTGATATCATTTTTTCTCTTACCATATTTTATTTTCAATCTTTTCTTCTTACTCCTAATATAAAAACTACTTTGATTGGTGTGAAATCTCTGTATTGCTCTTCTGTAAAATGACCATGTCTCAATTATATAAGTAAGATTTGATAAGACACATCAATTATGTTACCAACTATGTTGATAATTTAACAAAAGTATTTGTAATTGCTAACTTTTTCTAATACATGATTATCAATCTTTAATTCCTCCTTCTGTGAAAATCCATTGGACATTATTTTAATCTTTTATAGCATTTATTTTTACTTCTATTTTTTTTTTTTTACTTATGATAACTATAACAACATTTCTTGGATCTAAGAAACATCATTTTAAAAGGCAATCATTATCTGCAAAATCTAGATAACTTATATAATCTCTATTTATTTTTATTCTCTTAGCTAATTTTAATACCACAAAATATATTTTTTAAAAATTATGGCAAAACGTTTTGGAAATTTAGAATCACACTCTTCTCAATACTAATCTTCTTAGTTAATGTTTTGTTTTGATAAACATTTTTCAAATTATGATAATATTCTGGACCTATATATCAGTAATTCTATATGTTAATCATCATAGAAATGTTTATAGAATCAAATATTTATAACTAAAAATCAAAAGCATAATGACTATTCACATTTATTAGACCTTTATAGTACTTCTAGCAGTAGTTGGATATGATTCACAGTGTTAAGACCACTTTTAAATCAGACTTGTTTTTCAATGCAAAGTTCACTGGAGGTGAGTTCTAAATATCTTGGTAAAGATTTTGTACACAATTAATAGAAGAATAATAGGTCTGTAATTTTAACATTTTTATCACTTTTTTAAATATCAATATTACTACTGCATTCTTCCAATTGTCTGATACCCCTTTGTCATTATTTAGATATTTGATATATGAGTTGGACACAATTTTTCTATTTGTTCACTTGCTTCTTTTAAGATATCTGTAAGAATTACATCATTTCCTGGAGCTTTTCCTGTTTTCATGCATGTCCAACTTCTTCATTTAAAATACTAGGCTACTCAGAAATTATAATAATTAGAGGGGATACTTTGTTTCTTGTTATTTATTATGATATAATTTTTTATAGAACTTTTTATCATTTTTCATAATGACATTTCTCTTTCTACTTTTCAATCCATTTTTTTTCTTATTGCAAAATTATCATTTATTCCAATACCATGATGTTGTTTTAAATTTTAAGCCTTTATCTTCTTTCATGGCTTTTTGAAAGTTTATCATTTATTCCAATATCATGATGTTGTTTTATATTTTAAACCTTTATCTTCTTTCATGGCTTTTATTACTAATTCACTATTATATGTTCTTATATTATTAATAATCCTTTTTTTTCATACATTATCTTGTTTCATTGTAAGATTTATTGGCGAATTGCTTCCTTTTTTATATCAATTATTTTTCTTGCAGTTTTTAATAAAGTATCAATTGTCTACTTATTGATTTCAGTCCAATCTGAACCATATTCACAATCTGTTAATATTTTATATGATTTGTAAGCTCTGCTTTAAAGCCATTGAAATATTTCTAAAGATTAGAAATATCAAGTGTAAATACTGATTTTCTTAATATTTTTGCTTTTCTAGTTTTGTATTAACACATATCCTTCATTTTAATAACTGATGATCATTTCCTGTGTTGAATTTATTAAGAACATTAAAATCTTAAAATATATATTTTCTGTTAATCAAAATATAATCCAATGCTGCTGCATCTTCATTTGGATGCTTCCATGTCCATTTCTGTTTAGCATTTTTCTCAAAAAATTAATTCATAATATACATTTTTTCCTGTGAATTTCATCTCTCATTTCTATTACCATAACTAAATTTTCCCACAACAGTTTTATATTTCAATTATTAACCAATTCTAGAATTAAATTCTCCAATGACCATTTTAAAATATTGTTTGATCTAACAAAAGAATTCTGTATATTAATATAAAAATCTACTTTTTCATCTCAATGAGAACTTGTTAGAGTATAACCCTGAATTATCTATATTTAATATCTTCCATTAAGTTAAATAATTCATCTTGCTACTCATTTTAAATACCATCAATCTTCATAATGTTGTTCTTCCACTTTTTATATATAATGAATCTCATACCATTTATGCTTTCAATACTTGGAAAGTACATGTCCACTTTTCAAATCTATGTCTCTTCATCTTTTTCTACCTTTATAAAGTTCACATGTCCTATCTAACATCAGATGATTCTTTCAATATCTGCAATCTTACTTCACTTGAAAATGATCTGGATTTGTATATACCTAAATAAAAGATTACCATTGAATGGCAATTGGTCCACAACCAGGGAATACATAAGTGTTTCCAGCTTCATTGACCACCTTCCACCATAACTGGTGACTTTACAGGTTCCTAGAAATAGAGACCATAATTCAGTTTTGCCTCCCATGATTGTAAATATCTATTTTTAAAAAAGGGACATATTTTTATATGCACATTCATCCTTACTTCATATTTAACTCATATTTCATTAAAAACAATTGGGAAAATAAGGAAAAATACCATAATGTTTAATTCAGGAATAATAAAACTAATAAATTCACTACATGGGCTGATGCATGTTGATGATCAGCCCATCTATTTTACTCTTTACAATATTTACAAAAAAAATGTAATCTAACAAATTGGTAAAAAAAAAAAAAAAACATTAAACAATTTTAATAGCTTACTGTAGATTGAAAATCTCTTGAACAGCTTCTTATAAAAGAGTAGTTCAGGAACAAACACATCAAATGCTGAGGTTGTACAGATATGTGCGCTTTCCAATTTTGATTTACATTTTTACATAGAGTAGACAGAGATCCATTTACTTACAATATAAGATGATTGACATAGCTGCCTATAGATTTATAGATTTGGGGGGAAATCCTAATCCTTATTACAACCAAAAATGTTTTCAAACTTAGCCCCATTGAAATTTGAAGTAAGATATAGGCAAGGCAGGTAAGCTCACTTTTATTATACCTGGAGACCTTTTTTATGCATGTAAATTTAAATTCACACAGAAAACTTTTATATATACCTACAAAGTCTACATAAAAATGTTACCATGTCAAGTTATTTTTGAAATCTAGGTTTACATGCAACTGAAAATAAAAATTGAGAAACTCAATATTAAATTACAATCATCAGTTTTAACCTTTGAAGCAACGTACTCAAATGACTCACATAGCCATTAGAAGATGAAAGAAATAAGATTAGAATAAACAGCTCAATGACTGATCAAATGCATCATTCAATAAGATTTTCAAGCTTAAACCTCAAACTGAAATTACTTTAATATTTGACTTAAGATGTTGGTTTAATTTTATTTACCTAATCAGATTTAATTTCAATTCCCTGAGATGCAGTGAATTTAAAAAAAAAAGTAAATTAATAATAACTCAAAAAAAAAAAAAAACTAATTACCTGATTACTTCGAACATTCTGAACTGAAAAGTAATACCAAACTCTAAATCGAGGATTGAGATTATCTGGACGGATGAATAAATCATATTCACATTCATTAATGTAGTCAACTCTTCCAAGGTTACCTGTAAAAAAAAAAAAAGATGGATTAAAAAATCAATTAAAGAATATCTTATTCACATCCTTGAGTTTTTTTTTTTATATATTAAATTAAGTGAATTCAATATATATAACATGACTTATAGTGTAGTGGTGGTATTTACCCCTACCATTGGCCAGGGTTTGAACCCAGACCAGTGTAAGCTTTATTTTTTTCCAAATTCTAATCAATCTTAAGATTTTTATTGTAAACAGCGACATATAATCTCCCAAACTAATCAGACAATGATGACCAAAAGATAAATATCCAGGTAAACGACAAAAAAGAGAGACGGAAATATATCCCTTAAACACTTAGAAAAGGGAATCCCTCATGCATAATGTTTTTGGCAATGTTTATTAATGGGAGGCTACTGGATAGGTCTTTGATTTGCAATGGACCTTTAATGACTGCTTTAATTTAATGCATTTACCTGTTTAAGTAAAAACATTTAAACTAAATAATAATAATGATAATAAAAAGAAATTCAAATGTCAATATACAGAATCCCCACTAAACTTATAAATCACATTGTGTGTATGTAAAAATGTTTAAAGACTGATGAGTCACGGGGCTTTGTTCAAATAAAAGAATGAATTTAATGAATGTAGCAAAAATTGCCGCTTTCATTCATTATCTTGATAGCATAATCATGTTAATTTTTCATAGATAGTTCATTCTTTGTTTTTTATTCTATAATAATAATCCCAAAGCTAGAATTCTCTCATTTATGTCATTAAAATTCACAGACACACATGAATTATAGAATGTGGATAAAGAGAAGAAATTTGATGTGCTCCGCATAGTTTTTAATCCTCGGAATAAATAAAATTCATACTACTTATTGCATCCAAATATTTTATTATTAATTTAAGATTTATACACGCACATCCACTATCCTATATAATAACTGCTACACACACACGTATATATATAGATCAATTTAAGCCACTGTTTAACGTTATTTTTTTAAAAAAAAAAATTATTGTTGTTATAGGCTTAACATTACTTTTTTTAAATTTTTTTGTAAATTTATTTCCATTTTTTTTTTAAAAAAAACTTTTGTGGCATTGGCTAGTACGTTTACGTGTCATGTTAACGATTTAGGACCCGAATCTGACTATACCCAGCTTAATTAGCCACATAATAATGGTTAATAAATGGATGTCTAAGTTATCTTAAATAGAAGATAAAATTCCCATTCTAATCTGTATTGATGTGGCAAAGTGGGCGGACTATCTACTAAAGTAAAAAAAGAAAAGATAATATTATGTGGCCTTTGCTATTGGTAGCAAAGAGATAGCATTCTTGTATAGGAATTGAAATCAAAATTTTACTCTTTTTTGAAATCTAATATATAGTTTGTGCAAAAAGTTATATTTTTGTGCATGTAAAAATGAATAGATTTATCAAAGTCTGTCGTATTTAAAAAATTCTTTAGTTTTGAAAAACAGTATGTAAGAATATATAAATAATTGATATCCAATAAAATATTCGAAAAAACTCTATTACCTAACAGTTAGCATATCTAGATAAAATATCCTTAATTTGCTGGTCAACTCTAAGTCAGGTAAATCTTGAAAATTATTTTTTTTGTTTTGGTCTCAGATAGTCTTAGGATTTTTTTATCACAGTCAACTCAGCTAGTGATTTAATATTGATTAGTAAATGATTTAAAAATAATGGTTTCATGTGGAAGCTGAATTAATCAAATGAGCATAGTGCACTGACTGTAAATACATAAAATGAAATTATAACATGAAGTAGATTTCACTAGTGATTTATCATTATCTCTTAAATTTTTAGTTAATACAACATTAAATATAGATAAAGATTCCTCAGATAATGCATCAATATTCCTGAGGTTAAGTGCATATTTTCCCAGAGAATAAAATTTTGATAATAATTTTAGCTTTTACAACTTTTCTCATTTTTTATGATATCTAATGTTACTGCCATCAACAATAACCAGTTTTTTTAATTATTTTAATTATAAATTGTTTTCATGATAGGCAAATAATATGAGTTTATTTCTCAAAGAATTTCATTCTACAATATAAGTATATAAAGAAGTAGATAATGCAGAAAAAACCTTGTGCTAAATATCACAATTCTATTTCAACTACAGAAGTTTTCCTATGATGGATGAGTGATGAAGTAATAGGTTATACAAAAGACACTGTTTTAAGAAAAATCAATTCTTATATTGTTGCTATGTTTCAGGAGCAAACTTTCTATTCTACTTCAATACTGCCATTAATTTCAAATTGGAAAATCACTGCAAACAAAATGACAGTGCTAATTAAATAGATATCCAGTATTATCCTATTCATATCTCTAGATTAGATTCTGGTTCATGGTCTAAATCAGTTAGGAGCTTGTAATTGGATCTAGTGCAGTTGAGTTTTATGGGTTTAGTGCAATTTTTGTGCATCAGAAACTTTATTGATAAAGGCCATAAGTTAGAAACTAATCTAGGAATATATCATAGACAATAATATGTGGATTTAATTAGCACTATAATTCAGAATTTATTGTTACTTAAGATTATAGTAAATGCAAAATATTAGAATTAACACACACACACATATATAAATATAAATTATTAATCAATGTCTGTATTCCAATTGTAATAAAATATATATAATTATTCAAAACATGGTTTGATATGTAAATGCGACATTTAAATGTTCCAATTTTTTGACAATGAAATGCATTAATCCATTCTGTTGATAGAATGTGGAACATTTGTAATTGCCCCTAAGCCTCTTTAGGTTTTATTTTTCTGTCATCTCTTTTGGCACATATTGTTCTCACATTGGTGGGAGCAAAATTGTGGCCCACAGTTATTTCATGATCAAAAACATTGATTTGCATTTATTATTTTGTTTTGCTCTTTTGTACAAGTATATGTGGTGAGCAATATTCATGAATCTATTTGGTTGAGTTGTAGTATATTTCAGAATATTTAGTATTAAATATAAAAAAAAAAACAATTTTGAAGTAAAATATAATGGAAAAATAATTATCTGATATATAATATTACTATTAAAAAAATAAAAGTGGTAAAGTAATTCATCTTTGGTTCATGTTAAAATGAAGATATGTTAAAATTTATCATTAATTATTATCATAGACATGATCTCATTATGTTATTTTATAAATAGCATTAATTCTTTTTCTGCTTTATTTTTACTTAAAATAAAAGTAAATAAAGGAAAAAGTATTTCAGATTTAAAATATATTTGTAAAATAAAGGTAATGATAAAATGATGCTTTAGACAGTTTGGAGTAATGGACTGCATTGTTGGAGAATTCCGAATTAAAGCTCGACTTATCATTTTTCTTGCTCAAATGTCACGTGACCTCTAAAACAATCATAAAATGATCATAAATGAATATAAGGCATAATTAAGCTATTTTAAGGCTAATTATTAAATAATATCTTCTACAAAACAATAAATCTTATGTTAGTGAATGGATGTTAAATTTGAGGCATAGTAAAATTTAATAGAGTCAAAGGTAAAATTAAGCACTATCTTAGCAACCATAAGAGTATGACATATTGACAGTCATTTAGTTTTATTTCTACATTCAGTACATTGACATTCATATGACTAACCTATATTAATCTGGTAGCTCTATCTTCTACTTAAGAATACCTAAATACTATTTACCAATGATTATTAAATTATCTATCTCAAAGAAAATCTTAAGTCTGTGTATTACCTACAAATATTTGAAGGTTTATGGTATATAAAATGTTTCATTTGAGAGTACACTTTTCTTTCAAAATAACAAATTCTTAGAGAACTCTAAATGTTTAGTTAATTGTCTTAATGCTCAACATTAATTTATATGTTTTGATTTTTGTTAACAAGTATAATTTAAAATCAATTCATAGTGTAATTATTTGAAAAGCATAAATGATTTAAATAAGGACATATTCAGTGACCTTCATTCATATATGAATTAATTCTTATTACTTTTTTACTATACTATATAAAATCTTATAATATATAGTTGTATCCTAAACAGTGATTTGAATCTGATTGGAATTTGAGAATTGTTTCAGGCAAGTAAATATTTCCAAGTCATCTTATGAATTTTTCAAGCTACAAATCCTAGTAATCATCCAGTTTATAGTCAGTAAATAAATAAATATCTATCTAATTTAGTCAAATAAGAAAAAAACTACCAAATATATTATTCAGTGGCAGATGATTGCTATATAAGTAGTTTTTTCTCCACTCTTCCTCTATGAAGATATTCTGGGATGAAGATATAATGTAATATTCAGTTACACTTTTATTTTCTTTCTAAGCATAATTATAAAATGCTAAAACAAGTTTTAATAGCCTATGTCTAAATAAAATTCTCTAGATTTCTCAAATGAAAGAATAGTTAGTGAATTCATTAACTTAGAAATGGTTCAGTGGTGAGAATCTTTACAATTTCTTTATTTCATTTTATACCTTTAGTAAATAATTGTTAGATATATATGAATGTTAATATTTTTTCATGTTGTTTTCATGACTAAGAACAGAAGAAGATCAATAGATAGGTAACCTTGAAAGAGACTCTTTTGTGGCTTCATTTGACATTCAAGAGTGTCTGTTGAAGTTTCAAAGCTTAGTTATTTATTAAAAAGTAATGGTGACTAACTTCCAAATGGAATGATTTAGTGGATTGTAAGTTTGTATTGTTAACGGATTATATTTTACTTATTCTAAGACACTTACTGTAAGCTTCAGTAAGTAATAATAGATGCCAGATGATATGCTTTTCTAAACAATAACCCCAGATTAGTCTCAAGCTTATGGTTTTCATGAGTGAGGAGCTTTGTATCATGGGCCAATGCACCTGGATCTTTAGGATCTAATGCATCTTTCTTCTAGAAGCTATTATTTACATTTCTGTCATACTATCAAGCTATCATTGCAAACTAAAAATATGTAAATGTTTTAAATCTCTACCAGGATGTTGGCATAGAAATGGTAAAGTCAGTCAATGAAATCAGTGACTTTTTTATTGGTTTATTTTAATGGATTTTGTAGAACTTAAAAATAATCAATGGAAAGAGACAAAAATATGAAGCATAAAAAATTATTGAATAGTTTATTGCTTGGGACTCACATGTTATTCAATATCAGAAGTGTCAAAGTGAGTTTAAATACAAGGATATTTACCTCTTACTTTACAACTCTACCACTAGACTAAGTCATTCAAGAAAAGCTTGGAAGGTCAAGGTGACATATTTAGTTTCAGGTCAAGGTGATATATTTAGTTTCAATCAAGAAACCTTTAACTATCATATTCATATCTCTACCAGTATGTTGACCTATACCATTTCTACAAATAAAAAAAAATAATATATTTGTATCCTTGTATTTAAACTCACTTTGACCCTTCTGATGTTGAATAACATGTGAGTCCCAAGCAATAAACTATTCAATAATTTTTTATGCTACATATTTTTGTCTCTTTCCATTGATTATTTTTAAGTTCTACAAAATCCATTAAAATAAACCAATAAAAAAGTCACTGATTTCATTGAATGACTTTACCATTTCTATGTCAACATCCTGATAGAGATTTAAAACATTTACATATCTTTAGTTTGCAATGATAGCTTGATCGTATGACAGAAATGTAAATAATAGCTTCTAGAAGAAAGATGCATTAGATCCTAAAGATCCAGGTGCATTGGCCCATGATACAAAGCTCCTCACTCATGAAAACCATAAGCTCATAATACCTATCCTTTCTGTGTAAGCAGTCTTCGCTATTGTGAAAAAAATAAATGTGATGTTATTGAAGACAGCAAGCAATTTTAGACACAATATGTAGACACTATAGCAATCAGGATTCTTTTTAAGATATCCTATTTATTATTAAGGGTCCTCTTTAAAAAATAAATTTCTATATGTCTTTGGAAAATTTGAATTTCATTTGATATTTTTTACTTTTAAAAATATTTATATAATTAGGCATTTCAAAATACTTATACATATTACAATTTGATAAACAAAAATGAATTATTTTTAATAGACACATAAAAATATTAAATTAAAAATGATAAGGAAATAAATATGCAAGTATAAAGATAAAAAAATAATTGTAAATAAATATTTTAGTAGATTATATCTAGATCATATGAATGTATAATTTTAAAAACACACTCATACACATATGTATAAAAATAAATGTACTGATTATCCTAAAAATCCATTTTTATTAAGTCAACATTCTGACCATTTTTTTTTATGTACAATGTAAAATTATAAGAATTCAAATGAACATTTTTTCCAATATTTACATTGTGAAATAGCAAATGCTTATGTAGTACATGTACAATAAACTGGGATCATAAATTTTGAATTAATGATATTTTAAAACAAATGAAAAGCACAGTCATTAGAAGTATCACTATTTTTAGATCTAAATTATTTAAATTTGACAAATAAACATATGTAAAATTATACAACCCATTATTTATATTTTTAGCAATAAAATGTCAAAATTATAAAAAGGTAATAACTGAAACACAGGTTTATTACATATATACCTATGTCTATATATGTGATATATAGGATATATGAGCACAGACTTTCACATAACCCACTACTCTCCACTCTATCTAATAACACTGATACACTCAAGCACATATATGCTGAAAAGATAAATAATCACCAATATACATATTTCATGCTAAACCAGCAATCATCAGCTGGTCCAGGTTATCATCTCCCACATATATATACTATAAGTGCTCATATATATATATATATATATATATATATATTAAGATAGACAACCTTCATACTTTAATGAACAGGCTCCAATCTAAAAAAAGGGTAATATGTAGTTACAATATAGACCCTCTTCATATATCATCACATTAGTTAATCTTAGGTAGTAATAAAATGAAGAATAACTTGCTCTATTCATCAAAGTCACTTCACACAAAAAAGTCCAGTTCTTTTCCAAATCTATATCTTTATGAAATCAAAAATTTTTTTAATATGACTATTAATGAGGACTTGTTTGATTATGTCCATATCTAGTAGGATCGATATGTTAAAATAAATTACAGTAGAACTGCATGCAATGGTCAACTGACACTGATGATTATATGAGGGCTTGTTTGATTATGTCCACATCTAATAGGATCGATATGTTAAAATAAATTACAGTAGAAGAACTGCATGCAATGGTCAACTGACACTGATGATTATAAAATGGTAAAATGTAATAGTAATAATAACTTAAAAATTTATTATTCAAAAGTTTATAAAACATTTAAAAACTGATGTTAATAAAGCTGATAAATGTGCTACACTGATTCTAGAGGATCTAATATATATATATATTCTTCCTATAGTATTACATATATACACACAGGTATATAATAAGCTAGTGTTTCAGTTATAACATTGTAGAGATGTTGGCCCATCCCTTGTATATGTATTAAATGGATTATGTTCTGTACATGAGGGATCAGATTGAGCTTAGATCGACATGAGTGTGACAAGAATCTCAGCCTCAGGGTGGCCTTTGAGCATTCCATCATCAGATTTTCAATTGGATGGACAGTTGAAGAGTTGGAGTATGAAGTAGATTGAAACCTGTCCATTATCTTAATATATGTCTGAGCACTTGTAGCATATATTTGTAGAGAGGGTAATCTGGGCCAACTGATGATTGCTGGTTTAGCATGAAATATGTATACTGGTGATTATTTATCTTTTCGACATATATGTGTTCAAGTGTATCAGTGTTATGAGATAGAGTGGAGAGTGGTGGGTTGTGTGAAAGTCTGTGCTCATTCATTCTATATCTTATAATAATAAGAATATTCGTTTTGTTATGTTTCTTTTCTTCAAGCCATATAAAATTTATATTAAGTTCAAACATTTTTTAATGATAAGAAACTATAATAAGAAAATCATAAATCATTTTATATAAATAAAATGAGAGAAAAAATCTGTATAAATTTGTATCTTTTAAAAAAACACAATGCCAAATGTGAAATAATAATAATAATAAAAAGATAAAAAAAATACTATTTTATCTTTCACAAAAGAAAATACAATAAATAAATAAAAAGTAAAGCATTTCTATTTACATTAGTTATAAGAACAAAATAATACACTAACTTTAATGATGATGCATATTTTTTCCCATTATAAATATATATTGCTAATATATATATAATTGACATAATGTAAATGGAAATACAAATGGACAATTTATATTATATGTACTGAAATAAAACAATCCTTTCACATAATTATAATTATCTATTATTTCCTAGAAGGCAGAGATTATGGAGATGTAGTACAACATAAGTATTTACTCTTTGGAGACACGTTAGGCAAAGCAAATTGTGTTAAATAAAATTGTTAAAGAGGTAATAATAATATTTTAAACTTGCAAAACCCTTAATAAAATCTTGTTAATTTTTATACATACATTAACCAACTATTATAATTGACAATATTATTTTTAAAAATAATCTAAAAGGAAAAACTGTGTAAAGAAATTTTACGATCATCAAATTCTAAAAAAAATAAAAAAATAAAATTGTTGGCAGTTTTTTTAAAATGGCTATAACATAAACATATTTGACATGGAATTTATTGCAAGGGCAAGCTGAAATATGCAAAAATCCTTTTTGGGTATGTGAACCAACTTTATATGAAATTTTTCAGAATGCAATTAAGAACAAAATATCATTTCCTACAGCAACATGATAAAATAATTATATACAAAAAGGATAATCAGTATTAAGTGTTATACATATAATTCAAATAATTCAGCAAAGAAATGAAAGATTTGCAGTCAGCAACTTAGATTCAAATATCAAGGCTCTGAAATTATAAAGAATAACTAATATTTATGATAATAATCTCATTTAAATTAAATTTAAGTGCTATATTAACATATAAATTACCACTGAATTTTGTGTATAAACATTAATATAAACTGTTTGAAATTTAAGTAAGAACTTTTGACATAAATATATATTATTTGTTGTCATTTTATTTTAAAGTGTTTTGTAGGTAGTGTATATTTATAATAATGATTGAATGATTCAAATATTTATGGTTTGAATTTTATAATTTTGTATTGAAATAAAACAACTAACTCACAATCAATGCTTTGAAATTAAAATTTCTTTGTTTTCATTTTAAAATTGTGAGAAAGCCAAATGAATTATGTAAGTATTTAATTTTAGATTTTTTATTATTTGATTATAATTATTTTAGATTTTGTTATTTGATAAATGTATAATTTATTAATATGTTTGTCTGATATTAGTGTGTCTGTATAGTATATAAATTATATTTATATTCAAATATAATGAAAGTAGTGATTTTGATCACATTTATAAAATTAGGTGATTATATACAATGTAATTTTGGGGCTCTGATCCAAGTTTAAGACAATCTTATTTTATAGACATAGTGACTCTCAAAAGATTTAATAATTTATTAGAAATTTGATATGTGAATTAGAGTGTTTAGAATAACATGTCTATTTCTGGCATCCATCGATTAGTCTCGCTTGCACTGAGTGGCACTACTATATGAAGAGTTTTGCTTGTTTAATAACAGTTAAAAGCAAGCATCAGAAATGGTGATCATGTGATGTTTAGTGATTTAATACCAATCCTGCCTAATAGTCTACTGGTGACTATGGTTATTAAAGAACCAAAGTCACCAACATGTTTGGCTACTGAACTGAGTTCAGACATATATAAGTATATAGACTAGTGAGCTTGGATTTAAAATATTAGTGTGTTTTCAATTTTAGACTCATAGTTTTGTAGTTAAGTAGAGATAAAAGGTGGCATATGGAGGGTTGCATTAAATCCTAAAAAGATGGTGCTTAACATTGCCCAACTGTTAATGAAGGCCAAGACGAATGAACAAATGAGGTCATTTGTTAATACAAATGACTTAAATTGAAATGATTTTTGAGCTTCATTTTATACATTGAATAAGTGTTAAATGCTCATTATAACTTTATAGAATCTTGTTATAATATGATAATGCAACTTAATTAATTTAAATGCATGTATTTATTTGTTTACTTATGGAGACATTAAGCACGAATTGCTCATGTACTTAATATAACTTATATATAATCAATATTATTAAGAGGCATCAAAATATTAAAATTTAATTAAGTCTTAAATAAAAATTCTTTTGCATGTATATTGTTTTGTCTGAAATATAAAAATACATATATGGAATTCCTGCTTACTTATAATGATATAATAATATACATTTTGATATTTCATAAATAGTTATGGAAACTCTGATATACAATGGTTCATTTAGTGCTAATTAATGTATATTGACATATTATTTTATGGGTTTTAAACCCTATCTAAAGATCTTCTTATTTATATGAACTAAGTGATATTACATACATACTTGTGCTTGTTATCTATTGAAATGTATTAAGCAATATTATTAGTATAGATATAGAATTACACATAATAAAATTCGTATAAATTGGATGTGAAATTAGCTACATATTAAAATAGCTAATAGTGTCTTATAGAATTATCTTTTAACAATTATTATTATGTGCAATATAAGCACTTTTTTCACTTATCAATTGGTGCAATATAAGCACTCTTTTAATTTATCAATTTGGAACTTTGATACTACCAATGTGAAAAGTAAACTATTCTTTTGATTGTTGATTTTTTGTTGTTTTTACATGTTAATAAATATGTTATCAGTTCTACTTGTTAATTGTTTAATAAAGAGAATTATACTCATACTCAAGGATGCCTACTTTAATAGCACCAGAACTTGTATGTATTGGGTATTTATAGTTCTGAGAAAAACTGTTATCCAGTCGGAACAACTTGGATGGAAAATTTTTATAAATATTGCATTGTATAAGATATATAAAAGAGTGTTAAATATGGTTGCCATTTTTCTTATATTAGTATTGTCATCAACAACCACTTATAAATTAGTATGGCCGTTTCCAATTTCTGAAAAAAAAACCAGCTCTAGAGATGAGTTTTGTGATAACTGTACAAATCAAGTTGATTCACATAACATGCTGGCTACTTTTTTTTTGTTTTTTTTTTCTTGGAATTTAAAATTCATACATAAGCTTACTAGACCATAGAGTGCAAGTTTGGAAGAAACTAATATTTAAAATTCATTATCTTATTAAAATCATCATCACCATCATCATCATCATCATCATCATTATTTACATAATGTTTATCAAGTCAATATAACTTTGCCTAAAAATAAAATTTCCAAAAAAATATATAGAAGCAATGTAAGATTTTTGTTGTTATTTAAAGTAGTACTTTCATAGACACAACTGTGATTAATTGTTGCTTTTTTTGTATTTATATTAATAACAAGATATTAAATATAAAAAAAAATTCAAAAATAAATAAAAAAAAAGATAAAAAATATTCTTTTACGTGAAGTATTTTTTGGAAGAACTAAGGTAAAATTTACAACAGATTTCAATATAAACAGAAAAGTACAACCAAGAAATAAAAATAATTACTCATATCTATTGCATTTTGAATTTTCCAATTCCATAGTCACTACTTATGAGGTCAGAAAAATATTTATTTTAATGTTTTATAACTAGAATCAGTAAAGTGCATTTTAATACTCTAATTACAGCTGCTTAAGTCAATAAATTATAAATTTTAAACTATACATAGAAATATTGAAAATGCTAATCATGATTAGAAAATCATTAACTAGCTAAAAAGTTTTCAAACTACTCCTCCTCTTCTTTTTCTCTTCTTCCCTTTTCCTTGTCTTCTTTCTTCTTCTTGTCAATTAGATTTCTAATTGTTTGTGATGTGGCAAACACATGACTTGGAGACCTTTAAGTTCATATTTTTAAAGATTTCACTAAAGTATATGATGATTCACAAAATAGAAATGTTAATAAGTAATGTCAATAATAGTTTCACACGAATTTCTCACATATTTCCAAAAGCAATTTGTCTTTGTGATTAGAGTCATCTATTGAAAGCTTAAACAATCAATAGTGTGAAGAAAAATGCTCATTGAAGCATATAAATAAATATATATATGGAAGTCATATGACGATGTTATTAATGTTAACATTTCTAACCAAAAGGTAAAAGGAAGCCTACAGATGGCACAAATTTAAAACCTCAAGCTTGGGTTTAAAGTTATAGTTTTTAAATTTTTTTAGAGTGCTACTTATTAAATGCACAAATGCTTGTTCCAACTTTGATTCCTAATTCTTATTACTGAAAACAAAAAGTTAGAAAATGTTCTGAAGATAAAGCTATTGCAATACTGAACCATCTGGAGGTTACTAATTACAGATTTCTCTGGAGTAGATTGAATAGAATTGTTGTTAGAATTCTTGAGAGAGAATAAATACTATTTTAGTTAATCTCGCAATAACATGGTTTACTAATAATGGTACTTTTTAAATAATAAGAATACTAATCATTTAAAAACATTGCTTACTTATCTCTTAAGTAAGTTATTTTACTATATATATTTGGTAGTTTTTTTTTAAATCTTTATTTACGAGACGACTTTTAAAGTGCTATGATTTTATAATCTCTGCTGAATTCTCTTTTAATGCCGGTATAAAAAAAAACCTTTCTTAATTATATTAGCATGATTTTTTTAAAAGCTTTCATGAAGTCAAAAATTTTCGATAATTGAAATCTTTTCTTTTTCATATAAAAAAAGTTTTTAAATCAAACATTTCATCTTTTATGTGTATAAAAACGTGTATTATAAATGGTTCATTCATAGCACACACAGAGTTTTTATTTTATTTTTTTCAATTTATTTTTAATATACGTTTTTCTTTTACAATTATACATATACATTCACAATTTTTTAAATATGATACGAGATGAAGTAATAAAACTGAAATTAGATTAGATAGCTGATAATTTTCCTACAAGCTTATATTATTTTTCAGGTATTTAATTCATAGCCACGTTCTATAGCTATAAATAATAACGTAGTCATCGACCATATAGTTTATATTTTACCCAAGTATTTAGGCCATACCCGAGTTTTACAGCTATAAATAATTACTGGTCGCCATTATATATTCTCCCCTCCCAAGTATTCATTCCATAGCTAAACTTTACAGCTACCCAATTACTGATTATGAGTAATATATTGGAAATTAAGATTTTTTTAATTAGAAATAAAAACAAAAGTCCTTATAAAATCCACAAACAAATGTAAATGAAGAATGAAGAATGTATTCTTCACTGTTTTCTGTGAAAAGGAGGAAATCTAGAGAAACATTTGATCTGCAGAGATCTAAAGTGGCTGCAGCATTAAGCTTTTATTGATTTCCTAGAGTTTAAATTATTTATAGCTAAATATTGTAATTTCTTGTATAGAAATTTCCATTATTTCCTACATCTTTCATAAATATTTGATAGAGTAATTTATTATTAAAATTAGCATTCAACATAGCTTATTTTAATTAACAATTAGACATCAAATAAACAACATAATAGTCGTTTTATATACATTTAAGCTGGCTACAAAGAGTCTATGAAAAATATTTTAAATTCTACTATGTTGATTGCAGTTAATGAGATTTGATTATAATGCAAAAGTATATTGAAATAAGATAATGTAGCTTAAAACTTATGCTAAAACATTACTACTAATAATAGCGGCCAAGTATTATTATTTGGTCAGATTATTTTATTGCTTACTTAACCCATCTTGAATTTTGTAAGAGAACTTAACATACATACATATAAATAATCATAACAGAAACAAAATGCTGAGAAAGATTAAAGCTCAACAAAACTGTTAACATGATAATAAGAAATCATTGTAAAAGATGCAAAAAAAGTGGTTATGTGTCAGTTTATTAATTAGAAGAATGGAAGTGAACTGAACATATTTGCAGAGACTTAGTTTTTCTAAAAACATAAACACATTCACCTTGGATTATTGTATAAAACACTATGTTCTACTTTCCTACTTTGTACAGCAATTACCAATGACTAACTTTGTGCAAGTATGTTTAATGCATATAAAAAGATTTGCATATGTTTTCTTGAAAAGGCAGCTTAGATAAACAATAGATTGACACTGTAAGTGATCAGTTAGCCATGATTTTCATATTTTAAACTATTTACAGTAGTCATCTAACTGATTCACATATGACTTGGATCTAAATAAGTATAAGCTAAAATCTTTTAAGGTTCCATGCAATATTTTTTTGGTAGTCATCCCATAACTAATTAAAATAATAATGCAATATTGAATGGTAAATGAATATCTAATAATTATTTTTATCTAAAAAAACAACAATAGAAATAACTCTAGCCTTCACTACTAAGCTTGATAATGACTTTCTCTTCATTATTTCTTTATAGTATGGCTTTGAACATTTTGGATAATAACTGGTAACTAATGATATACTCATAGAAAAGGTAGTTTTTGAATATTTAATTTTATCACTTTCTAGCATGCTTTCACAATAATTAATATATCATATTCATGTCTTCAAATGGTGTGATTGCAAGTTCTTTATATCAGTGCATAATTGTTATTCAATAATTCTTATATCTTCTCTACTTTTTTTGCATTTCTCTTCATATATATTAAATTTGTTTTATCATCTCTTATACACTTTAATGCCATCTATTTTTATAATTCCTTCTTTATTTTGCTTACAGTTATGAGTGTCCTTCTGTCTTCATCAGAGCTATAACATATAATCATGTAACTATTATTGTGTATACATATTAATATACATATTTTATATTATCATTTATATTCAATACTTAACTTTAACATCATAGCTTTGCCTCTCTTATTTCTTACTAATATTTTCATATTAATTTTTATTTATTTTTACTTTCATTTTATTCCTATTCTTTATTTTATTCTATCTTATCTATTATTCCACATTTATTTTTTAATATATCACTATAATCATTTCATTTTATTTTTTATATATGCTTATTCCCTAATATCTTTTATTATCATTTAATATTTTATATATTTATTCCTTTATTAATATTCCTATTTTTTCTTACTCTTACTCTTATCCTTATTTTTATTTTCCTATTATCATTTATTATTTTTATTTTTTTCATTTTACTTACCTCTCTTTAAGTTTCACTTTTTACCATACAACTGTAGCTGAAAATTTTTAAAAATTTTATTAGCTTTTTTTTCATATACTCCTTTCATATAACTTCCTCTATTATCAATCTTCACAACTTTTTATCCTATTCTTTAAGTTTTATATATATATATATTTCATTAATAATATTTTTTGTTTTTAATAATTAATATTTTTATAAAAATAATATTCTTATCCCCCATCTCTATTTAGATTTGGCTTTATCTTTTTAATTAATATAGCATCCTTTAACTTTCTCTCTTTTCTTTTATTAGGATAACCAAGCATTTTCACGCTATCTTTCTCAAATATATGTCCTGATTTCTTATCATACCTATGCTGCATTAACCTTGTACATATTGCTTTTTTTGTTTCTCCTACATATTTAGTTCTATTTCTATTATTTTTACATGATTTGTGTTCTATCTCTTATACTCAAACTTTATATGCTTTTCTATTTTTAATATACTTATTATCTAATATATCTATTATATCCCTCCTTTTTTATTTACTATCTTATATTTAATTACATTATTATATTCTTTATTATTTTTTTAAATAATTTTATTAATGTTATTTACTATATTATTACTAACTCCAATATATTCATTCTTCTTTCTTCTTTATTTCTTACATTTTCTCCTCTCCTCTTCTTTATTTCTTTCTTCTGCAATTCTTATATTTTTTCTGTGTTTTTTTTCTGGATATCCATTTTTTTTTAAATTTCTTAACTATAAATTCTATCTCTTTCTTGTATTCTTCATTTAAACAATAATTAATAGTTCTATGAACTCTTGAAATAATACTACTTATTTTATATTTAATATGTACATTAGAGTTCCAATTCATTATATTATTATCTATAGGTTCATGAGTTCATAGAGCTATTATTAATTATTCTTTAAATGAGGAAGAATATAAGAAAGTGGTAGAATTAATAGTTAATGAGTCTAAAAAATGAATATCCAAAAAAATAAAAGAAAGAAGTATAAGAATAACAGAAGCAAGAAATGAAGAAGAAGAGAAGAGAAAATGTAAGAAAGAAAGTATAAAAAGGATGAATGTATAGAAGTTAAAACATATAGTAATAATATAATAAAGAACATTAATAAAATTATTAAAAAATAATAAAGAATATAATAATGTAATTAAATTTAAAATAGTAAACAAAAAAGGAGGAATATAATAGATAATTAGATAATAAGTATATTAAAAGTAGAAAAACATATAAATGGTGTATATGAGATAGAATGCAAATCACGTAAGAATAATAAGATAAGCACCAAATATGTAGGAGAAACAAAAAATCAATATATACAAGATTAATGCAACATAGATATGATATGAAATTACCATTTTATATGCATTCTATAGAAACTATATATATATGGGAAAGATAGTGTGAAAATGACTGGTTATACTAATAAAAGAGGAGAAAAAAATTAAAAGATGCTATATTAATTAAAAAGATGAAGCTAAATCTAAATAGAGATTGGGGGGTAAGAACATTATTTTTATAAAAATATTAATTATAAAAAATAAAAAAATATTATTAATAAAAAATAAAAAAAAGTTTAAAGAATAGGATAAAAAGTTTAGAAGATTGATATTAGAGAAAGTTGTATGAAAGTAGTATATGAAAAAAAAAGCTAATAAAATTTTAAAAAAATTCAGTTACAGTTGTAAAAAGAGAAGTGAAACTTAAAGAGAGGCAAGTAAAATAAAAAATAAAATGATAAATGAGAATAGGAAAATAAAAATAGAGATACAAGTAAGAAAAAAATAGGAATATTAATAAAGGAATAAATATATAATATAATAAAAGATATTCAAGAATAAGCATATATAAAAAATAAAATGGAAAGATTATAGTGATATATTAAATAATAAATGTAGAATAATAGATAAGATAGAATAAAATAAAAAATAGGAATAAAATGAAAGTAAAAATAAATAAAATATAATAAGAAATTATAAGAAATAAGGGAAGCAAAGCTATAAAGTTAAAGTTAATATGATATGAATAGTAATATAAAATATGTATATTAATATGTATATAAAATAGTGGTTATATGATTATATGTTTAAATGTTGTACCTCTGATGGACAGCTGAAACTGTAATCAAAATAAAGAATAAATTATAAAAAAAAAGATTGCATTAAAGGGTATAAGAGGATATGATAAAAACATTTAATGCTATTCAATAAGCTAATCATGGTATTCAAATTTAAGTTCATACTTAGATTTATTCGAATCACCCACTTTTTTGATATGGGTATATTTGTTTCTTTATATTAATAGGAAAACGGTCACTAGATATAGCAAATGCTTTTTTAACTTTCCACTTTCTGTCTTCTCCCTTTGTGCACACTATTTCTGCTGTTGTTAGATTGAATCTGTGGCCAGTGTTCTGATCATGATCTATAAATATTGACAAGTGTTCTTTATCTCTGGAGGCTCTATTATATGAATATCTATGTTGGGCAAGTCTTGAAAATAGATTGTATCTTGATTCCCCACAGTATGCAGCATTGCAGGCTGCAGTTATTTTTATGTACCACTTAATGTGCTGATTCAATTGGTAAAGTGTCTTTATAGTAGTTAATTGATTAAGTAATGAAAAGGTTTGAAAGCTTATATCAAATTTTTTACATATAGTTTTAAATTTATCTGCAATTTTTGGAATATAAGAAAGACATCCATTTTTTAAGTTCTACTTGTTGGATGGGGTGAGGATTTCTTATTTTGTTACATAATCTATTTATAGTTTAATGATTTTATTGTGATTATATCCCATCTTTTGAAGGCCATTTGTATATTTTTCAATATTATTATTCTTATCATATTCAAACTTACATAGTTTATGATTTCTATATGAAAATCTTTTACTTCTACATATTTATGTAACCAGGGTTCTTTACCAAATCAATCAGTGCACCAAATGGTATTGCATATTATGGAGAGTCAAAGACCAATCTATCAATGAAACTTATCCAACATAGATATTCACCTATTAGTAACCATTTTTCTATTAATAGAAAAGAAGCAAATATACTCATATCAAAAACTGGGCAATTTGAATAAATCTAAATGTGAATTTAAATTTGAATATGCAGAATTGCTTATAAGCTAATAATTAAACACTAATATAAATAATATGTAATCATAACCACTTGAAGCCAGGAATAGGACAAATTAATTATAATGAAAGCATGCTAGGCAGTACTAAAATTAAATATTAAAGAATTACCTTTTCTATGAGTATATTCATTCATTACCAGATATTGCATTTGCTCATAAATGAAGAAAATTAGTATAGTTGAATTTTGGATAATAATAGAATATTTGTAGCATATTTTATAATATCCATTAATTTTTTGAATTACATCATAAATATTAATAAGCTTTTTATTAAAAAATATGATATTTCATAAAGCAAATATGGTTATATTTAAAATATAAGCTTAACAATAAAATGATTTTATTTAAAAAATGTATAAATGATTAAGAATATTTTATCAATGAAAGGTTATACAAAGAAAAGTTATTATTTAGTATATGTTTATAATTTTACAAAAAGTGAACTTGTAGGAAACAGAGCAAAAGAAAACTTTGTTCAAAAGCTAATCACTTGAAACGTAAAAAAACTTGGTCATAGAATACATTTTTATAAAGAATGGTAATTGCAATTAGAAAAATATTAATAAGCAACAAAAACAAACAAAACATTGAAAACAAAACAGTGATAGTGATATTATATAAACTTAAAAAAATCCATAAGTAATATATCAGCATAAAATCTTTACAAACACATAGCACATTATGAATTATTAAAAACTCTACAAGACATAAATTTAAAATTTGTATCGTGAATGTAAAACATACAGCAGTTATACTAACTATCCTATCAAAAAGTGATAAAAATATAAAACAATAATTAGAAAAAAATGAACTGATTGGAAAATATTATGCAAAGAAAGAGAGTAAAAAAAAATCAAATTTAAGAAAATTGCTTATATAATAATGGCAAGCAATTCTATAAATCAATCTAGTATGATAATCCAAAATATTCAAAAACCACTCAATAATTTTGCCCTTAAAATATAAGGAAAAAGTTAGAAAGCTTCTCATAGACTACTATATGGAATTTTACTGTATTGCATTTGTTATTAGCCTAATTGTTTAGAGCATTAAATTCAGCTTTTATGATTTTCAAGATCATTAGTTCCATCCCTGCACTGGTACTATCACTGGACAGGTCAGCATCATTTGCTAAAAAGAGAATACTTTAAATTGTATATTCTATCCTAATATATGCGCGATTATTAATAGTTCAAATAGATGAGGGAAATAGTCAAAATTATAACAAGTAAAATGATATCTTCTCAAACTTTCAGACCTATACTTTTGAATGTATATACATTTTTCTCATTCATTCACCTTTTCATTTGTTTCATTTATATGCTGCTTTTCTATTACAATATTCACGGTATTTGAAACATTATTTTATTGCTGTTATGCTTATCTTTATACAAGTTATTCTTACATTGTAAAATATTTATGACAATACATGCACATATAAATAATTCAGATATACATCTAATATACAAGCATTTTTATCAGTTATATTATTTCTACATATTTGAAGTTTGCCTGTAATATAATACAACAAAAATATTATTTTACGTGAACGTATGGAATATTTTATTATATAAATATAATTAGTTTTACTTTGTTATTAATATTTTTTAATTCTTAATTTAAAATCAGTACTACTATTATTCTCTATTAATAATTCATTTTCGAAACATTAATTTTACATTATATGTTTTATTATTCCCTAATATAAAATTAATGTTTTGAAAATGAAATATTTAGAATAATAATATAGAGTTAAAAAATAAGAATTAAAAAGAAAAAATGATAACAAAAATGTAATGTAATGTATGTTAGAACGTAATTCTAATGCGCTCTGTATATTTTAGTGCAGTGGGTGAATGACAGACTTTGAGGTTTAAAGCCCGTGGTTCACAGTTCGAACTCTGTCATTTCCAGACTAATTTTTTTTTATAAATTCATAAGTAATACACCATTCAATTATTATTAATTGTTTGTACAAAAATTTGATACTGAAAGACATCTTAAATGACAAAATACACATATTTATGTAATTAATATTATATAATTCAGCAACAGTGTTTTTTTCATAACGCCATTCCATTGTTATAATTAGTGCGGAGAAATTTCATATAGTATGAGAAGCTCTCAACAATTGGGCTTTTTGCTCATCTATGTTACCGAAGAGAAAAATATAAAATTAAAAAATAATGATTATGTTTAGCATCTATAACTATCCAATCAATAATCTGTAAATACTTGGAACTTACATTTGAGATAAATGTTTGATCTTACTTTCACAAATCACTTTTCAGTTACGAATCAACAATAGAAGTCCAGCTGTAATACAAGCTCTTTGCTAATTTCTAAAGTTACATATTCAATAGATACACTACTAAAATATTCTATTGTCATGTGGCTTTTCCACATCTCGTTTAGTTTTGCTGGATAATCTAAACATCTAACGCTTTATATATAATTGTGACCCTGAATGGAATTATTTAGTTAATTGGTAGGTTATTTTTGATTTTTCCTTCAAATAGTTTATAAGATTTGATAACAAGAGGGGATTAAAATAATAATTTTTCAAATATTGTATAAAAACAAAATCTCTTTTTAAAAGTATCTGTGCGTATATATATATATATAAGTATATCAATAAAATAGCTGATATACTTACCAACATATATCACATGATTGTTTGGGGAGATAATTTAATGTCCTCATTGAAATTAAACTGGGATTCAGAATTAAATTGTCCTACGTAATCTAATCATATAATTATTTAACTCATTTGGAATTTTCAGATTATGTGATTATATTTGTAAATAAAGAGTCAGAATTTCAAAAAATTTGCCAAGAGTTATCAGATGAAAATAAGAAAATAGGTATAAGAATAAATGCTAAACAGATTATGCTAATGTTCAATAGATTTTCACAGAAGAAAATAAAGATTGATAATCCTGAATTAGAATAAATTAACAACTACAAAGGTCTTCATTGGATTATTAACACAGAGGGTAACATAAAGAATAAAATTAATCACAGAATTAAACCTGGATAGAATGCCATGGGAAGAAATAACTTTTAATATCAAAAGGAGATAATCCTGCACGTTTGAAAAACATGATTTTTAATGAATGTGCTTTACCAATTCTTATTTATGGATTTAGGATTTGGACATTTAATCGAAGGCCAATACAGATACTTCAGATCATTCAACAAAGTGTTGATAAATATTTGTTAGGAGTAATAGGAGGAGATCAAAAGCAAATACATGAGTAAGAGATCATACATGTGTCACTAATATCATTGCAAGAAGAAACTGTAATGGAGTTGGGTTAGACAAAATACTAAACAAGTTTATAATAGATGGATATTTGAAGTCTTTATCTGAACCTCAATAAATTGTAAAAGACCTAGAAAACTATCACATAGGACATGAATGAATGTATTAAGAAAGTTCACTGGTGTGCTCTGAAAAATGGATCACAGTAACTGAAATAAATATAAAAAGACTTTCATCCTGAAAAAAATTGACAATGGTTGAAAATGATATATATTATTTAGTAACCACTGATTAATCAAGCTTACAATAGATGGCAGTAAAGAAAGGAGAATCACTATTGTTTATAGCTAAAACAATCAGTGATGATACTATAATGTCAATAACATTCCAATACATAAAAAATAAGAAGAGGTGACTATAGTTATAAAAGAGCTGAGGTTACAATAAATATATAGTTGCAGACCTGATGATAAATCTATATAAATATACAATAATTGTGTTCCTGAAGGTTTGTGATGGTAGTATTTTAGTTATATTTATATACTGGATTATTTCCATCATTTAATATTAAGTATTAAATATTATTAGAAAAACTTAACTTTATTTATTCAACTGATAATAATAGCTCACAGGTTTGGGTGCAAAATCTTGGAGCTTATTGAATTCCAAGTTATTAGCTTGATAATAAAAATAAGTTAAAATGTATCTATTGGATGTATAATTACATTGTTACCAATTTTGATTCCCATGTTGCTATTGATGAAGGCAAAATACAGAAAACAGTTTTGGAATTGAAATTATTATCACTTTATTTTTCTTTAAGCATTGACCTGTATATATATATGTATATATATATATATATATTTAAGCATTGACCTGTATATATATATGTGTGTGTGTGTGTGTGTGTGTGTGTATTTTCAAGAAAATCATGGCATATATCATGTGGCAATTTTATATTGCTAAAGCTATTAATATATGTTGTATCTGAACTTAGTTCAGTCTCTTATAGCTACTTAAGTTAGATAGCTAGATTTGAAAACATATGTCTAAACATTTCAGATTTTCTACTTAATAGTTAAACATTAGTAAAATGCTGGGCTTGATCTGGTATTTTAAATCTAATGCTTGAATATTCTAGCACCTCACTGATGAAAACAGGAGCTAGAAACCAGTCTGAGGATAGGGTTATTGTGAAAAGTTTGTTAAGAACTATTATCACACTCTTTATATAACATATATATGTATATATAGATATAGATAATAATATAAATGTAAGGAATAAGTCATTTACAAGTAGATATAATGTATGTTTATATGATTATGTATTTGTAAATTTATATATTACTGGGCAGTTAAAACTTTCAGATGAATTAATTAATTTAATAAAGTAAGCATTGAAAAAGTAAGAAGAAAAGGGTATTTAAATTAAATAGAATTGTCATCTGATAGCCATTGATTATTCAAATTTAAAATAATATCAGAGTAGAGAAAAATGTTTTTAAAAGGTTTCATAATATAGTACAATATCTATAAAAGAATTTTAAAAAAAAACAAAAAACAATGAATTTTTTTGTTATATTAATAAGACAACATTATTATTTAAATAATAAGAAAATATATCAAGAATTAATTAATAAAAGGTCAAATTGCACTTATATTAATACTTCAATAACAATAAATAAAAAAAGTTTATTATATAATTTAATAAAGAACACTCTGTTTTCTGCTTACATATACACAAAATATGTAAGCATAAATTTATATAAAAAACAATTCAATACAACTTAAGTTTACAGAGAGTGCACAAAACAATCTAAATGAATCATACTATTTAGGGTTCAATAATTTAATATGATGATGATGATGATGAATTTAATATAATAGTCTAAAAGATGGAAGACAGAGGTATAAATCATTAGTAACAAACTAAATTTAACCTTTTTAATACAATTTAAAGTTGAACAATAATTCGATTAATTGTATTTTTTAAAAAAGGGGAATTCTACCATACTATAAGCAAATTAACTTTATATTTTCAGGATACAATTCAAAGTTGTATAATAATTTAACTGTATGAGAAAATTAATTATTGTATTGATTACACATGAAAATATTGTTTGTTAATTATAAAATTGTTAATCATAAAGCATCCATTATTTTAAACATTATGAGAAATATGATGTTTAGATAATATACATTTTACAATAATATTACAATGTGATTATACAAAAATATTTTAGTACATCATAACAACAAAGGATTCTGCACACACACACACATATATATATATATATAATTATGCATATATCTAGTAATATGCATTAATCACTTAAATTGTAAATGTAACAATATTAAACATATACAAAAAAATCACAAACACATTATTATACACAAATTTATGTTCAAATTAAAATTGTATGCAAATATAAATATGTTCAATATAATAGCGTTAAAAGCTCAACTAGTAAAAAAATAACAAACAAAATACATTTTATTATTCAGATACAACTTTTAAAAGCGGTTTATTTAATATAAAAACATAAGAAATATAGGAATACACTGAAAAAAGTTAAAGTGAAAAAATGTGATAGTTTATTTCTATTCTTTATAAATCTTCTACATATAATACTTTTATACAGAATGCAAGTATAGTTAATAAAAATAAAACAGTTTAGAGGAAGAATGTAGCATTAAACAGTTCATTAAATAATACTAAAAAGTGTAGAAACATAGATACTGGTAAAGTATTTTAGATTTAAATGATAAAAATTGAAGTATATAAAAGTGTGTTAAAGAAGAAATAAATCAGCATTACATATTTACAAGAGAAATATAAGTTTAAAAAATCTGCTTAATAAAATAAAAAAAAATTTTTTGGAAAAAAAATAAAAACATATTTTAATTCAAAAAATCAAATTGTCACACTAAATTTAATAAAATTTTTTTTCCTATTTAAGAAAGTAAAGGGTATGTTGCTTGAAACTGTGGGTAAATAATTAGATTAAAATTGTAATGTTTAGAATTAATTATTTTCGAATTTATGTTATCTGATTTTTGAGTAAAAACTATTTGATAGTGAGAGTAAATTCTCTCAAGATTGATGATGTCCAGCAGTTCTATTATTTTAGTGATGGTATGAACTCCCAAGTAATAACCATATGATTAATTCATTTGATATTTTGGATTCATTATATATTTATTAAAGATTCTGGAGAGATTTTCATCACTAAGTTTGTTTAATCTTGATATGTACTTTAAACTTGCATTAAAATAAAACAAACTTGTAAATACGTACTAAAGCAAAACAAATTTAAATATTAATACTTCTTTTAACTTATAATCTAGTCCTTATATATAAAGAACATATTTTGTGGGTTCATTCATGTTAAAATATTTTAGATATTGATATACTGACGTTTCGACTTGGTAACACAAGTCATCCACTGAGTGATAAAAGGTAGAAAGACGGTTGTAGAGGCGCTACAATCACTGATTTGAAAAAAAAATGTTAAAGTTCCACAAATAGCAAAAATGTTAAATTAAGAATGTTTTTTTTAAAAAAATGTTTCGAAATAGGAGGAAGTTTGCTTGTATCATCTCACTTATTGATACAATCTGGCCTTTTACTTATCTCAATGGCTTCTCTAATTTTGCACTGGTATAGATTATCACATCTGGATATGATCCTGGTACTAGAAAAATCAATTTTATGACCTGAATCTATAGTATGGAGTGAGAGTGCTGATGATGATGAGTGTTGTTTAACTGCATTAGCATGATCATCTCTCCTAACACTGATGCGATGATTACTCATACCTATGTAAGAAGCCTTACTATTTTCACATGAGATTTGATAAATACCATGAGATTCAAGAGGAATCGAATCCTTAGGCTTGGTTATTATTTAAAGGAAAATGATAAATAACACTCAGAACACATTTACATATAAACTATGTCTCATTAAATGGCCAACTCACTACATTTATTCCAATATCCACTACCAATATTATTTTATTTATTAATGATAATTATATTAAGTAATAACTTCACTTTTTTATTAAGCAGTCATAGATAATTGGTGCTTTTAAATAATTCTACTATTATTTTTAAGATGAAAAATTATTACAATTCTTTAAGTATATATATAGGCTGCAGAAGGGAGTTTGCTATTAAGTGAAAGGAGACCCTTTGATTCCTCTTGGAGGCCTTAAAGGAACCAAGCAGGGCAAATTCCTAATGTCCACTCCATACATTCTTGTCATTGCAGCTGTTATTACTATGTGTTTATTCATATAGTATACAAACAAGGATGGGCTGCTCACCAACACGCATTAGCCAGCATGGTGAGTTTATTGGCTTTTTACCTATGAGTTTAAGATCAAGAAACACCATGGTCTGTCTTCTCAATGCCTGATAGGGCAGAATGAATGTTTGTGTAAATGATAAATATTTTTCCAATATATATATATATATATACAATTATGACAGACAAAAATAAAGCATGGCCCTTATTCCCAGGAGGCTGTAAAGTCACCAACCAAGGCAGCGGTTGGTGGCCAAAGGCGGAAGGTGCTAAGAATCCCCTGATTGTGGACCCAGGCTGACATTTGATGACAACTTTTTATTTAGGTACTTACAACTGCAGATCACTTTCAAGTGAAGGAAGATTGCAAGAATTAGAAGAAGAACTCTCTTATATTAAATGGGATATTATTGGACTTTGTGAAGTTAGAAGAAAAGGTGAAGAGACAATTGATTTAAAAAGTGGACATATATTCTATTATAAAGGCACAAATATTGGAAATACAAATGGAGTAGGATTCATTATAAATAAAAAGTGGAAGAACAATATTGTGGAGATTGATGGTGTATAAGACAGAGTGGCAAGATTAGTTATACAACTTAATAGCAGATACCAAATGCAGATAATTCAGGTTTATGCCCCAACAAGTTCTCATAGTGATGAAGTAGTAGAAGATTTTTATATGGATGTACAAAAGGCTTTTGATCAGAGTAAACAACATTTTAAAATTGTTATGGGAGACTTTAATGCTAGAATTGGTAAACAAATGAAAGATGAAAGTGCTGTAGGTAATTTTGGTTATGGTAATAGAAATGAGAGAGGACATAGACTTGTGGAGTTTGCAGAAAAAGAAAAACTTTATATTATGAATTCTTTTTTTGAGAAAAATGCTAAAAGGAAATGAACATGGAAGCATCCAAATGAAGGTACAGCAGAATTGGATTATATTTTGACTAACAGAAAATACATATTTCAAGATTGTAATGTTCTTAATAGATTTACCACAGGAAGTGATCATCGATTAGTAAGATGCAAGATACATGTTAATGTAAAACTAGAAAGACAAAAATTGTTAAGAAAAACAATATTTACAGTTGATATTCCTAATCTTCAGAAACTTTCTAATGAATTTAAATTAGAACTTACAAATCGGTTTCAAGTATTAGTAGATTTTGAACATGATTCAGATTTGAATGAAATTAATATGAAAAATAACTGATACACTTTTAAAAACTGCAAGAAAGATAGCTGGTAGAAAAAAGCAGCAATTGACCAATAAAATTTCTACTGAGACTAGAGAATTTATGAAGAAAAGAAGAAATATGAAGATATATAAAAATGATGCATTAAAAAGAATTGAATATCTTGAATTTTGTAAAATGGTGCAGAGAAGAGTTGAAAATGATATAAGAAAGTATAACTGTGAACTAGCAAGAAAAGCTGTAGAAGAAAACAAAAATCTTAAGAATGTAAAACAACATTTTGGTATTGGTAGAAAATTTATATCTGCAATAAGAAAAAAAGATGTAATTATTACTAAAAAGAGAGATGACATCATGAAATTGGTAGAAAATTTTTATCAAGAATTATATAGTAATAAAGAACAAGTACCTCCTATATCTATTACATCTTCCGAATTGCCCAGAATTTTAAAAGAAGAAGTGAGACATGCAATTAATTTATGAAGAAAGGAAAGGCTCCAGGTAATGATGGAATTATAATTGATATATTAAAAGAAGCATGTGAAGAAACAGAAAAAAAATTAGCAAAGTTATATACTAAATGTCTAAATGATAAAGATGTACCGGATGATTGGAAGAATGCAGTAATAATATTAATATTTAAAAAATGTGATAAAGAAGATATTAGAAATTACAGACCTATCAGCCTTTTATCAGTTTTATATAAAATTTTTACCAAGATAATTACAACTCGTATACAGAAAACATTGGATTTCCATCAACCAAGAGAACAAGCTGGATTTAAAAGTGGTTTTAGTACAGTAGATCATATTCAGGTATTGAGAGAAGTTATAGAAAGGACAAATGAATATGAGTTGTCATTATGTTTTGGATTTGTAGATTATGAACAGGCATTTGATTCTATAAACATTTCTTCAGTGATTAAAGCATTGGATCATCAAGGTATAGATCCAGGATATTGTCATATTTTAAAGAATATTTATAAAAATGCAACAGCAACAATTAGATTACATAATGATACTAGGAAAGTCAACATTGAGAAAGGTGTAAGATAAGATGACTCCATATCTCCAAAACCTTTTACAGCAGTGCTGCAAGAAGTATTTTGTGGATTAAAATGGGAAACTAAAGGAGTGAAAGTAAATGGAGATTATTTAAGTCATTTAGATTTCGCAGATGATGTAGTTGTTTTTGCAAATAATGCTTCAGAGCTGCAGGAAATGTTGCAGGAGTTATCAGATGAAAGTAGGAAAGTAGGACTAAAGATAAATGTCAAAAAGACTAAAGTAATGTTTAATCGATTTGCTAAAAATATGAAAATAAAGATTGATTATGATGAATTAGAAGAAGTTAACAGTTACAAATACCTTGGTCAGATTATTAATACAGATGGAAACATAATGGAAGAAATTAATCATAGAATTAAACTTGGTTGGAGTGCTTTTGGTAGAAATAACTTGATACTAAAAGGAAATATGCCTATGTGTTTGAAAAGGAAGGTTTTTAACAAATGTGTTTTACCAGTTCTTACTTATGGATCTGAGACTTGGACACTCAATAGAAGAGCAATACAGAGACTTCAGACCACTCAAAGAAGTATGGAGAGATGTATGTTGGGAGTAACAAGAAGAGATCAAAAACACAATGTATGGGTAAGAGAAAAAACAGGTGTTATTGACCTCATTGAAAAAATTAAAAGATTGAAGTGGAGTTGGGCTGGACATATTGCTAGAAGAGATGATAATAGATGGACAATTGAAATTTTAAACTGGATTCCAAGAGATTGTAAAAGACCCAGAAAGAGACCACAGTGAGTTGGATGGATGAAATAAGAAAGTGTGCAGGGGTGATGTGGAGAAGAGAAGCTAAAGATCGAAGAAGATGGATTAAACTTGGAGAGACCTTCATCCTGCAGTGGATTTATAATGGTTGATAATGATATATATATAATATTCTATTTATTATTCAGTTAATGATTGTGTAACCAAAATGAAACATCAGTATATTAATTATAAAAATCACATATGGATAAATCTGCAAAGTAAATTATTTTTATATATTAATGTTAAATATATTTTTAAACTAAATTTTTTTTGGCAGAGTTAATGTCTAAATGATAAAGATGTACCAGATGATTGGAAAAATGCAGTATTAATATTAATGTATAAAAAAAGGTTTTAAAAAGATATTAGAAATTACAGACCTATGAGTTTTTTATCAGATTTATACAAAATTTTTATCAAGATAATTACAACTTGTCTGCTGAGAACATTGGATTTCAAACAACCAAAAGAACACACTGGATTTAAAAGTAGTTTTAGTACAGTAGATCATATCCAAGTATGGAGAGAAATTATAAAAAGGACCAATGAATATTAGTTGCCATCATGCTTTGGATTTGTAGATTATAAAATGGCATTTGATTATATAAGCATTTCTTCAGTGATTAAAGCATTGGGTTATTAAGGCATAGACACAGGATATTGTCATATTCTGAAAAATATTTATAAAAATGCAACAGCAATAATTATATTACATAATGATACTAGGAAGGTAAACATTGAGAAGGGTGTAAGACAGGGTGACTCAATATCTCCAAAACTTTTTATGCAGTGCTTCAAGAAGTATTTTGAGGTTTAAAATAGGAAGCTAAAGAAGTAAATGTGAGTAAGTCATTTAGATTTTGAAGAGGATTCTGAGCTTCAGGAAATGTTGCAAGAGTTATCAGATGAAATTAAGAAAATGTAAAAATGACTAAAGTAATGTTCAATGAATTTTCTCAAAAGATGAAAATAAAGATTGATTATGATGAATTAAAAGAAGTTAACAACTACAAATGCCTTTGACCAATTATTACTATAAATGGAAACATAATGAATGAAATTAATTATAGAATTAAACTTGGCTGGAGTGCTTTTGTCAGAAATAACTTAATATTGAAATGAAATATGAGTATGTGTTTGAAAAGAAATATTTTTTTATTAAATGCATTTTACCAATTCTTGCTTATGGATCTGAGACTTGGACACTTAATGCAAGAGCAATGCAGAGACTTCAGATAACTCAAAGAAGTATGGAGATATGCACATTAGGAGTAAGGTAGAGATTGAAAACACAATATATGGGTAAGATAACAAAGAGATGCTACTAACATTATTGAATGAATTAAAAGATTGAAGTGAAGTTGGGCTGGACATATTGCTAGAGGAGATGATAATAGATGGGCAATCAAAATTGTAAACTAGATTTCAAGAGATTGTAAAAGATCCAGAAAGGGACCACATGTGACATAAATGGATAAAATAAGAAGAGGCTAGAGATTGGAGAAGATGAATTAAACTTGGAAATACCTTCATCTTGCAATGGATTAATAATAGTTGATGAGGAATAATATTATTCATTGCTAAGAAACACATATTTAAAAAAGTAATGTGAATGGGTGTTATTTATAGATATGTCAAAAATAACCCAGCAAGAAAATATCTTGACATATTGATATTTACTTACACCAACAAAATTAGTATTGTTGTAAAAATGGTGTTAATAGGGCTGGAAAGCTGGTCGATTTTCATATTTTATAAAAATAAAATTCACATCTCATAATGCATCCCCCACAAGCCATAATTTAGTGTATGACATCTTCAATTGTCCACTAATCTTCTTCATATCTATTTTCAATTGTAAAAATATTTGTTTTAAAAAAAATGTTAGTTTATAATTTGAAAGGAGATCAAAATTCATTAGTTTATAGTTTGAAAAAAGATCTGAAAAAGTCTGTTAACTAATTGAAACTGTCATAAATTAAATAAACCAATATAAAATTGTATTACATGAAGTATAATGTTTTTGTAAATATTTAATAGACATAATGCAATAAGAATGGAAGAAGTTTTTGATATCTATTTTCCATCTGCATGAAATTGGAAAACTGAATATAACTTGTGTTCAGTCTATCACTTTGGTGCTAGAACATCTCTTGATTTTTTAAGAAAGTAATCATTTAGTTAATAGACTACATCAAGAATTTTGACATAAATATAGTAACAGACGACTAAACTTATGGTCAGACATTCCACAATTTTAATAATTTTTTTTAATACTGAACAGCAATCAAAAGTTTAAAGTTTTTATTTACAATATTCCAAGTTAATACTTGGCAAAGTATTGAATTTGGTAAATGTTTTATCTCTAATACCAAATGCTAGAAATCACGTACTAAGATTGGTTTATATCAAAGTTAGCACTCATCAAAAAATACCAAAACTGGTCTGTGGAGATGAAATGTTCCATTTTGATAAAGATGAATGAAGATTCTTAATATACAGAAACTAATAAAAAAAATTAAGATTAAATAAAACAATCATATTAAAATCGTATGTATACAAGTGAATCATATGCAAACAATATTTCAATAAGTATTCTTTAACAGTTCTATAATTATATTGTCTGTAGACAAAAGAAAAAAAAAAAAGATATTTGGAAAAAAGATAACTAAATAATAATCTGGATATTTTTATAGTTTTTTTGCAAGGAAGCAATCATAAGTTTATACTAACACAGCACTACATATTTTTAAAATGGCTTCCAAATATACAACTATATTGGTTTCACTTTTAATAAAAGTTAAAAGAAGAAAATAGCCTGGAATGTTATTAATTGCACTGCCATCTAGTGACCATCAATAACTCAAATTTACAATAAGTGGTGTTAGACTTGATAGACAAGAAATGCTGTCATTCAGAACTTATTAGTTTTTGTATGAGAGGCAAATAACTATGCTTACTAACTTATTTGGCACTCAAAGAAAGACAAAAATCTCAACTTTAATTGAAACAAATATGTATTACAATATAAATTATTTGTCCCACTGGAAGAAGTAAATCTTCACATAATCTTGCATGCAACTCCACAATTAGGAATGACAAAATCTATCTTTTGATAATTAGAGAGTGACTACACCAATTCTGAAAATTTCATTTATCAAAGATATAAACAATGCTATCTTTGGATTATTCAGTGAAGTTTGTAATAAACTGTACATAAACAATAAACAAGTAAAGAAATTGTACTGAACAGTAGAAAATTCCATCCATTCCATTAACAAGTGGTAAAAACAAGATAAAATTATTCATGACAGAAATTTTTCAAAGTTAAATACAAGTAATGAGTCTGCAGCTAGAATTATAATCAACCTTACTATATAAAACAGTTATCAAATTGTACTCGATGTTCATAAAATTTTAAAAATCTAACTACAAGATTCTATTTATCAGCTGTTGTTCTCAGAAAATAATTTCTACTTCACAAATTCTACTAGACAGTATGGAAGACAAAAGTATCAGGAATAGATACTTATGATTAAAAGAGTTATAATACTAAATCACCCATGCACTTTACTACTGCTACACAATGCTTTAATTACCACCCTTTTTTACAGTTTACATATAAAAGTTCTGAAGAAGATTGCTGGGGCAATCAAAACTGTAAACTATAAAAGAGGGTGGTAAATAAAGCATTGTATAACAGTAGTAAAGTGCATGGATGATTTAGTATTATATGATATTCCTTTGTCAAAGCAATCGGAAATATTAGGTTAAAAAAGATTTAAAGAAAGACTATACAATTTTGAAATAAAAGCTATCTATATTTGAGATAAACTATTTAATGTTACTGAACACAATACTATATGTATGTTTATTAGCATATAAATTAAAGAATTACTACAACCTCTTAAAATTATATTGTAAAGTATGATTGCTATCATCTTCACTCTCTCAAATCATCAAAATATTTCAAGATAATTATATTTTCAAATTTTAATCTAGGATTTTAATCATTTGCTTTTATTTTTCACATTATTCTAGAAAACTTTTTTATCCCAGCCAACCAACATGTAGGTGATTTTTTTACTAGATTTCTTTCAATATTTTATGAATAAATTTAAGACTTCAGTTGTCCATATATAGCCATCTCTTATAATGAAATATTTAACCAGTTCAATTCACTTCTTTATTTTTCAATGGTATTATTGTTACTAGTTAGTTTTTTCATCAATATATTTTATAAATATATGCAGTGACATGCTCTCATAAGAAAAGCTATAATTTCATGAAAATTATTATTGAATTTAAGTGCTTTCAAGGGCATTAAATATCCTCATAGTCATAAACTTGGAATGTGCATAATTGTATGAGGATGTGTATATATAGGCGATATATTATTCAAAAATGTAAATCAGCTAGCATATTTCTTAGAAAGAGGGAAGCATAATTCCTTCCAATTTATGGCATTAGGGTTGCTAGCTATAAGTCATACTTCTTTCACATTTGCTTAGAGTTGTTTGGCTCGATAAATGCCATATTCACAGATAAAGGTTTCAAATGTATGGCCCAAGGTGCCATAGTGCTCAAGGAAGAATAGCTTATGCTCTGGACTCTTTGTGGCTCATCTGTAAAAACATTTGTGTTGAGAAATCTGAGTAGAGAGGGATGCCCATGATTCACTAAAATACATAACACTGCATTCTTTTGGCATCATATATAATTTTATACATGGTATGCAAAGTTTGCTTTATATAGAGTCTGTCCTTAGGCTTATTTATTAATCTGTAAATTGTGAGAGGAGTGTAGTATCTTAATTAGTGTGTTTGTGAACAAGCTTCATTGGCGTTTTTAGTTACCCATAGGCAATGTGGAAATAATATTTAGGATCTGTCATCTTTCAGAGAATTTGATTTCATCTTGTTACAAAATTGTTTGACTTATGTGTAAGGTCATTATATTTGAAGCCTATGCTGGTAAGTTTTTTAAAGTATTGCTCACTGTTGGCTTTTCTAGCAGCTTTAAACTTGCATAGGTCATAGTTTCTGTAACATACCAAATCAAAGGAATTCTGCTTCCCCCTTTCTAAGAAATAGGTAATCTGAATTACACTCATTTTGAATAGTCTATTGCTTATAAATACATATCTCCATACAATAACACCTATTCCAAGGCTATGACTATGATGACTTTTAAAACCTTTGAAAATACTTAGCTTTGATAGTATTTTTTTGCAATTATAGCTTTTCTTATGAGAGTATGTTAGTGCATATATTTATAATTTCCATTTGTCTAAAATGTTTCTATATAAATCAATGTATTTTTGTTTTTAGTCTTCCTTGATCATTCCATTATATGTCAAATTACATTTATTGAGGAGTTTCTATTCTGTTTACTGCTCTTCCATTAGATGTACAAGTTTAATATTAATTTATTTCTGCCAAAAGCTGAATTTATGTATACTTCTATGAATAATTTTAGCTAATATTTTTAATGTATAATAATAATAATAATAATAATAATAATAATAATAATAATAATAATAATAATAATAATAATAATAATAATAATAATAATAATAATAATAATAATAATAATAATAATAATAATAATAATAATAATAATAATAATAATAATAATAATAATAATAATAATAATAATAATAATAATAATAATAATAATAATAATAATAATAATAATAATAATAATAATAATAATAATAATAATAATAATAATAATAATAATAATAATAATAATAATAATAATAATAATAATAATAATAATAATAATAATAATAATAATAATAATAATAATAATAATAATAATAATAATAATAATAATAATAATAATAATAATAATAATAATAATAATAATAATAATAATAATAATAATAATAATAATAATAATAATAATAATAATAATAATAATAATAATAATAATAATAATAAGAAGAAGAAGAAGAAGAAGAAGAAGAAGAAGAAGAAGAAGAAGAAGAAGAAGAAGAAGAAGAAGAAGAAGAAGAAGAAGAAGAAGAAGAAGAAGAAGAAGAAGAAGAAGAAGAAGAAGAAGAAGAAGAAGAAGAAGAAGAAGAAGAAGAAGAAGAAGAAGAAGAAGAAGAAGAAGTAGAATATTTAATAAGTTTATTAGAATTGTAGTTATACTCTTACTCATATATTATAATTTTCAGTTTCTTATTATAATAATTTGTAAATTAATTTATTGCTTAACTGTATGCTTGTAAATCAATAATTAAATTCTACCAAAATATTCAAGACCTGTTTAGAAATGGAGTAAACATTAAAACTCCCCAGAAATAAAGTATATTAACATATATTTTTATTGCATAGCTACTTGCTTTATATGATTTGGAGACATGGAAGATTCTGAAACTCAAATAGTATGAGTTGCGACCAACTCTGTCAATTCTGGTACTTGAATTTCCTATGAACTCTGTTTCCCTTATGTACCTATCCATAAATATTTTACTTGGAATCTAGCTTACTAATCAACCTTTGAAATTTATATTAACACACTCTGTCCCACATAAAATATTTGTAAAATGTTTTACAAATAAATTTAAAATAGATTTACCAACATCATTACATAATATCACATTGAATTCATCATTAGTAGTGATTTTGATGAAATTTTCATGAAGAATAATATATTTTACTATTTTTGTGGTTTTTAAACAGTTGTATTAACTTTTAAGCAAATTTAATGTTTATATCTTAGGCAAGAATGATAATATAATCTCTAACCCAATAATCATAATCACTAATATATTTAGGTAATGAGGAATGTTGTCAATGTTGTAACCTTGGAAAGTTTGATGCTAATGAATCAAGTTATAATAGTTTATTTTTCTGTATTAACTGTGGTAATAAGTCTGTGTCTTTGTGCTCCCAAAATTTTATTTTTTATTATACCTATAACAATTCTTACTCCAATTTTTCATTTTGTAATTTTTTAATCTTTAGTATCTTTCTTATCTGTATTTAAAATGTTCTTAGTCAATTGTGAATGATTGCTAATAATGATGTAAATTCTTAAAAAGATTATAAATGGAGTTAAGTTTAATATTTAATTTTTCATACATATAGGTTATCAAACTATTTATTCAACAGACATATTTTAGAAGAAGTAAAATAAAACATTTCTTTTCCATAGTCCATACTTTAAAAAGCAAATATAATATACCATCATCTAGCATCATAATATTCAATTCAAAACCTCTTGAAATAAATTTTCTTTAAACAAATGTAACATAAAATCTAAGCAAAATATTAAATGAAATTCAGCTACAACATTAAAATGCCCATGTGCTTCATTCCAAAGTAGTAAAACAACTCCACATGCCAGAGATGATTACCACCCTGTATGACATATGTTTTATTTTTGATCAGATCATTGATACTTATATAATTAAGCAAAGATTATTACCATCTATATAATAATAGACTAGATATATTTTTACTGACTGCTATCGATTAACTATTAGATTGGATAAAGACCTGCTAAGCAAACTTCTTCTAGAATATGTTGCTCTTTCAGTTACATCACTGAATAATTAGAGAGAAAATATTGTTTGATCAAGTCTATTAATTAATTCAGAGGAGTACATAGAGTTATATAGAGCTTGAATCTCAATTAGTAACTTGATAATTTACAGATGATAATTTGCCACCTTTTGAATCCAGGCAAAATTACAGAGGGTAATGTACTTCATATATTTTATGGCCACTGAATTTTATTACTCAAGTAGTATTTATAATTTAATGCTGGAATAAATTAATATATTTCCATATTTTTAAAAATAAAACTAAAAACAAATATAATACAATAAATAATTTATTGTAATTACATTAACACATTTATAAACATAATGGAGATTACCAAGCTCCATTAGCTGTGAAACATTAAACAAATCCACCACCTTACATCAGAGAACTAAGGAATAGAGTATAGCATTTATTTGTATGATTTTTTTATGTAAATAAAGCTAAATTTGGTTCAATGTGTTTAAATTTGGGGATGAAATCAATATTACCACGTATGTAAATATGTCACTAGTAGTTATAAAGTTTATCTAATTAGACAGGATATAAACACTATCTTATTTTTAATAACTATTATATTGATAACTAAATGTAAGTCAATTAATAATAAGAAATATTCAACATTAACTTCACACAGCATTATATGTATATAAAAATAGGGCAAAGATAATTAGGCTCTGTCTAGTTGTAAAATATTAAACAAAGTCATCTGACTGTTATCAAATGAAAGAATAGAGTGAATAATCCACTTTTACATTTTTCAATGTAAATAAATCTAAGTTTTCTAAATGTGTTAAAATTTTGAAATAAATTAATATTAATATGACATTATCAATTATGGGATCATATTTAATTATGCAGGAGATAATGACTATGTCTTAATTCTAACAATCCTTGCATTAATAATCAAATATAAGTCAAATAATGATAATTAATCCTTAAGTATTAGATTTTTACATTACTAAATATGTTTGAAAATGCTGATCCTAATCTCTACATAACTGTGAAATATTAAACAAATCCACCACAATATGCCCATAAATTAAAGAATAGAGTGAACTATCTATTCTTGGACTTTTCAAAGTAAATAAAGCTAGTTTATTAAATATATTAAAATTTTGAAATAAAATTAACATTAATATAATTTACAAAAATAGTACTATCAATTATGAAATATCTAATTAGACATCTCCATTTTATTTTCATATACATTTACTGATGTGCAAAGTTACTGTTTTAAATTCATAATTATTATCTACTTATATTTGATTATTAGTGCAGTGACTGTAAAAAAAAAGACACAATGTTTGTTCTATACCTAAGTGAAAATGATTTCATAACTGATAATGCTAGATGTACATCTCATGTTAATATTAATTACACTTCAAAATTTCACATGCTAATGTTTACTTTGCTAACTCTATTCTCTTTTTATATACACTTTATTTGATTTATATGTGATTATTAATGCAAGGATTATTTAAAATTAAACATAATCTTTATCCCTTTCCTAATTAGATAAAATTGCAGATCTGATAGTCACATCTTTACATTTGACATTAATATTAATTCTACTCTGAAGTTTCAGCGCATTTAGTAAACATAGTTTTGTTTACATCAAAAAGCATATGAAGAAATGGTCTTTTGCTCAATATTTTAGTATGCTAAATGTAGTGTGGTAGATTTTCTAAATATTTTACAGTTAGATAGAGATTAGTTATCTCTATCTCTACTTTATATTTATATACATTTAGTGCACTGGAAAGTTAATACTTATTATAAACACATATGCCTTTTAACTTTCTTAGTTTTGACATTTTAAGGCATAATTGAAAATTAGCCAATGGCATTAGTCTCAATAATTTTAATTTTTTCCTAAAATAGCAAATGAAAAAAAAAGAAAAAATCAGACTCTAATTTTATTTTTTTAAATAAGTCTCTTTACTGCTTACTTAAATGTTGCTAAAAAGATAGAATTTTTACTACAAGAAAAGCTTAAGGTTAAAAAACAAATTAATTGCTAAATGTTAAGAGAAACTAGCACGAATGCTAGTGCCAGAAAGCAAATAAAAAAATTAAACAATCTAATCACTACTTTTTTTATTATTAAATATAAAAACTCTGCCACAGAAAGTAATATATTTAAGGCAATATTATATATATTCAAAGAAAACTTTGAAAATGATTTTATATATTCTAAGTTCTTTCTAAATATACAGTATTAGAATGACCTTTAATATATTATAATTTTTATGATTATAAAATATTACTAATCAGATAGAAAAATAAATTCTTTATAGAACACTACTTTAGATCTGTCATCTAGTGTAAACTTAAAAAATAAATGGATAACGTATGGTATTTTTCATTAAATCCTATTGCAATGCTGTCTCTGTCCACATTCCCAAATTAATTTCTAACTAATGGCCTTCAATATCAAGAAATTTTGGATCTGGATTTAATACACTTGACTTTCAGTCTAATACCTACAGGTTTTTTTTATTCTTTTATATTATCAAACTGCCAACCTGAAATTCAACTATATAATCTAAAATTCAAATCAATTTTCTTGCTTAGTTATATACTATCAGTATATTTAGTTTCCTCAATTTTTAATGACTATAAGTATTTTTATCTTTTGACAATGAATATTACATGATCCCCAACTTGATATATATATGAGAGTCAGTGTTTAGATCTAGTTTCTATACTCTATCCCCCACTGAGGAGAGCAAACCAGCTTGAAATCAGCTGATCTGGGGGTGAGCAAATGAAAGAGGTAGTTAATTTCTGACTCTTTTTTCGTTTATGTAAACAAATCTTACACTTGTTCGGTGGTTTTGGTGAAGCGCCATCTTTTGAACACACACACACATATATATATATATATATATAATTAGTTTCCAACCAGTAACCACCTAAACATTCACAGTAAATATAGCAACCAATATTTCTAACTGCTGTCAAGGCAACCTTCACACCTTTTAATAGCAAGAATGGAAATCCATTCTTACTAATTGTCCATTGAATATATATGGACACTTAAAGATTGCAACTTGACTACAGAGTATGAAATATTGTTACAATGAAGTTTAAATAAACCTCTTTAAACATGAAATAAACATGTCACTATAATGCAGACTAATAAATAGTCATCTAAAACATTACTTAATGCAATACTTTTAAATTGCCCATGTATTATTTAGAAATAATAAGCGAAATAGTGCCTAAAGCTAATCTGGGATATATGAAACATTAAAATTAAAACAAACAATGCATCCCATAATTTTTATTTATTTATAGTTAATATTTTCATTACAGTCAATAAATATTTATTCTATTTCAGACCATTTATTACAATTATATCATTATATCATTATAACATAATATCCTTTTCAACCAATTTTTTAGATAGCTTCTGGATATCAGATTTCATTAATAAGAATTAATGATTTTGCAGTTATCTCAGATTATTAACTTAGATAATATAAAAGAAGTAAAAGTGGCTAGATATGAAACTGTAAAGTCAATAAACCTCAATGATAAAGTGTTATAGCCAGAAATTAATCTAAGCATTTGAAAGTGGTACTTTTATTCAGAGCCAAATGATTTTGCAAGCTTACAATATGTAGCCTTGGAACAATGTAAATAAAATAATTATCTTCTATCAAGTAGGTATCAATTACATATTATCTATTTGCTTTGACTAGAAGACATTTTGCAATGATGGACTTCTCTAATCTCATGGTTACTCATTCACTATGTGTTTTAGACAGTGGTAAAGGGACTGACTTTGAAGCTTAAAGGCATTGTTCACAGTTCCATGATTGTCACTGCTAATGGCCAAACTCCTTACAAACTTATTAGCAATAAATCATTTTATTATTTATTTATTGCTGATAATCCAATAAATATTTCATCAGTAACCAAAACAAATTTAATCTGTTCATTTGTCTTTCAGTTTAAGTATGATATGATAAAAATTCACTTGTTAATTTTTGTTTATTATCCAGTGAATTCTCAAAATCTTTTGCCAGCATGATAGTTTGAAGAACATCTTTCCAGTAACTAACTTTTACATTCCTAGATAGTTAGAGGGAGTAATAACATTATAATATTCTTGATCCTCATTAATAAAGAGATAGCCCTAAAATTCTTTTTCATAATTTTCATTGCAAATCTATTCAGCATAAATCTGAGTTTAATCTCTTGATTATTAAAATCCTCTGATGTTTATTAATAATCTAAAACATCAGCAATTTCAAACTATTTTTACAACTTCATTATACAGTTTTGAAGACAGCTAATGCTCTGCAATAATAACCTTTATTTCTTATATTTAGATGAAATCCTATATTTTCATTTTTTTCTCTATCTTTCCTAATAAAATTTTTGAGATATTCTAGATTTACATCTCTAACTTTGATGATAGTAGCATAACTATGGTTACTGATAATTCTGACTTTACTTATAACAACATAATATATTAATTAAGAATATGGAATCACATTCAGAATTTTCTTATAATACCAGTCTATATCATATATAGCGTGTTCGAAATTGTGGTGTTTAATCCCACAAAGAAATTTCTTTATAAAACAATAAAATTTATATCAATTTTGCTAAGAACATGTCATTATCTATCATAGTCGATATAAGAACATTATCATCAAAGTAGTTTGTTCTGAATGCAATGATCAAAAGAAAAAATATATAAAAGCATAGTTTATCACAAACAATATCTACATGATAAATAAAATGGATTCACATGTTGCTTTATCATGCAAGTAGTATATGTAAGTTGGAAAACTTGGATATTAACTAATTTATATGCTTGTTTACTATGACCTGCTCAGTCCTAAGCTGTAGTGTATTTATAATTTTATTAATCTTTCCCTGTATAGTAAACTATTCTTATTTATTGAATTACAAAAATCTTTTTCTAATTTTCTTATCTATAATACATCAAAAGTATATCTAGTTACATAATATTTCCTGAAACCTTTCTTTAAGAATGATTTCAGAATAGTCATATTTACGAATTACATAAAAATAATAAATAATTACTAATTTAACAATAAAATGCAATTTATACAAAAATATTATTCACATACGTTGCTGATAACTTATATTAACAACAGTAAGTGCATGTGAGAGACTGGCAACCTCTCAATTTATTACTAATTTAACAACAATATGTAATTTATACAAAAATATAAAAGATAATGAAAACTACTTTAATACTTTGTCAAAAGTTCTTGCTTTGGCATAAAAATAAAATTGTATTTTCTCTCAATCTTAGACCATTCAGTAATTTTCAAAAATAATTAGCAAAATGTAGTCAACAATGTATTTACTGATGATTCTTCTATGATTTCAATATTAATCTACTCTTACTTAAATATAAACTGAAAATTTGTCATACAAATATGGGATAAAAATGAGTTGTGGCTCCTAGAATGGATATTAAAGTTAACAATTATTATTATTAACTATTATTTACATCTAATATTACCAATTAATAGAATAACACATTTTCAAATTAGCCAACAAAGTTGCAGACTTATTAGCTATAACCATCAAAATTGCAGCAACAAAAATCTACACTTTAATATTGAAATTATCAATATCCCAGTATTAATATGAATTGTTTGTTATATTTACATGGTTGGTAGCATCAGTTCAAAACAACTGAAGATATTATTTCTGAAATATATACATACTGTAAAATGATTTGCAGATTTATTTTAGAATAGTGGATGTTACATGCATAGTTATTGAAGTTGATATCTCTCTAGATTGATTTATGTAAATTTGCAAAGTGAATTAATCTCCTAATTATGTATCTTGACATAAAAATTCCTTAATCAAGGTTTATTCATAAAAGTTACTATGTATTGAATACTTTTAGAAAAAGGCTTTAACTTTTATCATATGTACCTTGAATGTTTATAATAGTCAAATGATTTCTTTTTTTTACTATAATATTTACCATATAGGAATAAGCAATATTTATAGAAAAGATTGCAATGCTTACACTTCATACCCATGCATCAGACTGATCTATTTATCAGTATTAATATATAGCAAGTGATCACCATTTCTTATGCTTGCACAAGCTGTTTATACAGGGGCTAAACTCTCTATACAATAGCACTTCACTAATGAAAGTCACAAGCTAGAAACTAGTCTGAGGATATTGGATGAGTAGGTATTAGATAGGGATTTTATGCACAGCCTTCTTGCATCCATTGATTATTGGCTTGCACTGGTGTTCACTATAGTATGGAGAGTTTAGAACCAGTGTATATAGCAAGTGATTGTTATTGTAGCATATACATACATATATGTGTACATGAAAAAACATTTAAAAATATTCAGAAGAAATAGTATACATATATATTTTTATATAAATAAAAAGGACTGTCAAATTATTAAATAAAAGTAAAAATATTTTTAAAATAAATAAACATCTGTGTGGAAATAAACAAAAAGTATCAAAATTTCTATTGTATCCAATCTGCTGAGTTATGCTGTTAAATGTTTGTTGCCATTTTAGTATGCTGTCATTTCAGTTTGCTGATATTAAAAGTAGTGTGTTATTACTCATTTTACTGCTGGATAGCTATACAAATCTTGCTGATTGTTTCATCAAGAACAATCAGTTCATCCATCAGCAATGTATAGCTATATATGCGAACATCTTAACATCACCATGTGTTTCTAAGTTCACAAGAGAGTGTTCACTCAGTGTTCATTACTCAGTTCTTTTACATTCGATCACCTGAAATGTAATAAATATTCTTGACAACCATTGCTGAGATATCTACTCATTATTATTGAAGTTTGATACTGAACAAGATCCAAAATATATCTGCCCAGGAAAGAAGTGACAAGCTGATAAAAGAAGTGAGGATACCAGTCATGACTCAATCAACTTTTCAGAAGACAGGAGTGCAATCCAGAAAAAGCTATAACAAAACCTATATATATATATATATCTATATATATATGATAAACAAAAATGCAAGTTAAAAAACTTGCTAACGCTTGTATTTATGTCCACAGATGGCGTTCTACCAAAAACGCCAATCAAGCGTATGTTTTGTTTACATAAACGTCAGAGTAGTTAGTATTCACTATCTCTAACTATAATTCCACTTTCAGATCATGATTTCAAGCTATTTGCTATCGTCAGTGAAAGACAGGAATAAAGAAACATATATATATAAGACATATTTTGTGGGTTCATCTGTGCTAAAAATTTAAATATTTATATATATAATATGATAATTTAATGTCTAGACAAATTTTATTCCCTTTGAAAACTTTTATAAAACTAAAAATAATTGAATTCTGATTTCTTATTTAGAAATGGACTGATCTATACTAAATAACTCTATAATTGGTGTAATTTAGTTTTTATTTATTTTTGATTATTGTTATATGGTTGTGTAAATAAACATGCTATTTTAAGTTGTTAATTTGCTTAATTCTCTCTCTTCATATATCACAATATAATATTAAGATAATTTTGTGTCAATTATATATGTGATTTTAAATATACATTGTCTGATAGCTTGAGTCATACCAGTTTCTTGCTCTTTGTGCTATTCAGGGAATCAAGCACTTTATTTTGTTGACATTTCAGTTTTTGGTTGAATGGTCCCAAGGATTTATTTTTAATATAAATAGAATTATCCACAAAAGAGGTGCTTGCTTTTTGCAGTTATGGAACAGGTGTAACAGTCTTGAAAGATGGCCATGTATATTTATATGCAATCTTGGTCTGACTGTTGGCACAGTTAATGTGTAACAATATTAATTATACAAACTCCTCTGCTTCTATAATGATACCTCACATTGACATAACTTATTATTATTGTTAAAATGTAGATATTAAATAAAAATAGTAAGCCATTATAAATTACTCTCACAACTTGAGAATGAGAACATTTCAGTTATAAATATCACTCTAACAGGGATGATAGTGAGTTTTTATTATTTTATGTATGCATGAAAAGTTGACTTCACTCCAAGGCACCTGATGAAGGTTGTTCCTGAAATATATACATATATATATATATATATATATATATATATATGTATATATTTCAGGAATATATATATATATATATATATACTAAAGAATGCTTAACCAGACCACATAATAAATATATCTTATATAATGACATTTCTCCCAGAATTGTTTGTATTTCATATTTTTATAACTTTTCAATTATCTACTGCCTTAATGACATGATTTTGAATGATGAAAAGATGAGGTGGATTATTAAATAATTTATGGTGTGAGGTTTTTAAACAAGTCATTCATCTGAAAATGCTGAGATATAAAAAGTGCCAAAATTTTAAGAATCTATTATATTTTTTAATGTTTTGAATAGATAAAAAAAAACATAAACTTGGTTTAGATGATTTTAAGATCTCTGCATTTTCTGTATTTTAAACCTTAAGACAATATTTATTCAAGTATTCACTGCCATCTATTCAGTTTATGTATAGAAGTAATATAACTAGCACTGCTATAATGATCAAACACAAAGCAATATTTTCAGGAAAGCAAAGTAAAATAATTTACTTTTTTAAGAGTGTATAATAAGTGAATTAGATTTATTACTAATTTTTGAAACAAAGTTCCCAATTTCCCTCGCTATCTCTGCAGAACCATAAAAAAAATTGTTCTCTTCATCTAGACTTGACAAAAGCATCAACACTGATAGTTCTAGTTCCCAAGTAAGAAATTCCTGCTGACACATGCTCTCATCTGAACATCACAGTTTGTAACGATATATTTCATTAATAAAGTTTCTTTGAAAATAAAAATACATCATTAAGAAAATATAAATAATATTTTGAATTGTACAATTACTAGTGCGCAAAACATTAATGTTTTACTTATAATTGAAAAAAAGTGAGGAAAAAATGTAATCAGCATTTTCACTTCTGCATTCGACAATCGGTAAACTAAGTGGAATGGACTGAGGGATGTTGGCTACTTTATCATTGCTTAATTTATATTTCTGGTGCTCAAAATTGACTTTATAAGCAGATAACCATTTATTTTATATAATTTATTTCAGTGACAGACTTGAGATATAAAGATTTGTTTGTCAAGGCTTATCACCTCTGACATTTCAAAAATTATTTGATAGTCTAAGCTCAATCTTTTGTTGGATTCTCCAATATCTCATAATCTTCTAAGAAGTTAACTAGTAGACCATTATCATTCATAATGATCACCAAACACAATAGCAACATTTGACTAGGTGCTAAAAATATAGCACAAAAGTGAACAAACTCCTAATTCAATTATTATCAGAGGCTAATGGAAAAAAAACACGTTTGGTCATCTCAATCAGTATAGAATATAATTTGATTTTAAAATGAGCTTAAAGCTAAAAATGTAATAGTATAAATTCATGTTAATGTATGCATCAACACTGTATCATTTTTAGCTCCAACTATATCTATCAAGTTATGCATTGTCTGATGAAAATTTGAATGCTAGAAAAGATGGTTAGATAAAATAATCATCATTGAGAGCTCTTATCTTCTTGAAAACAAAATTAATTTGGACATTAGCACAGGATTAGAGATATCATAGATTAATGTATAACAGTTTAAACTATAAAAAACTTATAAAATACAACTTACTTTAAAATATTTTGTTTTGAGTTTAGTTCAAAAGTAATAATAAGTAATAATGGAGACAATGTATTTAAATATTACGTATATATATATATATATATATATTAGTATAGTTGTAGGTTTTATATTTTCTAACTTCATGCAATATTAGATTAGAAAAAAAATTGACTTTGTTTTCTAGATGTGATTTCATTATAAAGTTCAAGATTTTAATCTTAAATGAATTTACTATAAAAAATATGTCTCGTTTGATTTAATTTTTAAATTTAAATTTTTTAGAAAAGGTTTGGATTTCAGAAGTAATGTCAATTATTCAATTCTGAATTTGTTTTTTTAAAATAATTTAAACCATGCTATTACTTTGCTTATAATAAAAATATATATTAATAAAGCATAATTGGTTATTAAAAAATTAAAACTAATAATGCTTATAATAATAATTATATTTTGTACATAATTATGATAAAAGACCTGATGTAAATTCTGTGCTTAATTCGTTCTAACTTGAATGACTTTGAATTAGATATTTTAAGAGAAGATTCATTGTTTATTTTTTATTGTAATAAATATATAGCGATTGATTTTGCTTTTCCACTTGCATCTTTGTTATGTTTGTATGTGAATGTAATAAACACAAGCTCATAGGTATAACAGTGTTAAAAAACAATTCAGATCAGAACAAAATAACTTTAGAGATAATTTTAAATAATAGCAATTACTTGTTGGTGATATATTTTTCTTTTGCTGCAAATAGTTAATGTTAATTTTAAAGATAAAAATTTCTTTAGAATCATATAATGAAAAGAATAAAGTTTTAAATAGTAAAGAAAAACCACCTAAACAAACTGAAATTATGAATGTTAAGGAAAAATTACAATTTTTGATTAGAACCATTTATTTGCATTGTTTTCTCAATCATTATTTGGTTATAAGATTTTACTCAATCTTAAGACTTATAAGAATAATTATTGTTTGAGATGTACTCTTGATTTTTACAGAGGTCTAACAAAATTTCAAAATATTTAATTAGGCTTTTTAAAAATTATATTAGTATTAATGAATTTTCTATATAATTTTCTTTTGAAGCTTACAGTAGAATTGATTTTAATATTGATAAAATTGACTATGTAGTAACACAGATATTGAAAATCATTGTGGACTAATCTGTAGATAAATTAAAATATTAATGTATATATTTCTATCTGGGGAAAACAAAAATATTTTTCTATTCCTAAAATTAATTTAATCCATGATTTACATTTATTATTTTCTGAGAACACGTCAAACTCCTCACATATATATTTAAAAAATGCAACACACACACCTATCTTTATTATTATTAACAAAAGCCATTGAATTTATATTATTGATTTTATATATTAATAATTGCATACAAATTGGTCATTTAAAAATTATACCTTTAACAACTTCTTAACTATAGTGACATGTAAATAATCACAATGTAAAAAAATACATATAAGCCCTAAAATTATTAAAGAAAATAAATAATTATTAAATTTTAATTTTTGTTTGTCATTCACTCATTAAATACAAAAATAATAAAATGACATCTTAATTGAAACAAAGAAAATGTAAACTTGAATTGACAATATATATATATATATATATATATTGTCATATATTATCAATTCAAGTATAGTGTCACTATATATATATATATATATATATATATATATATTGTGACCCTCTGAATGGGCACAAGGAATTGAGATACTTTGTATCTACATTGAATAGTTGTATTGTATTAAAACAAATAAAAATAGCCTTGGAATTTTAAAAATTTCACTGGAAACTGTTTAAAGTATTAGATATTGATTGCTTATACATTTGATTAACCACTTTATAAGTATTTATTGTTATTATTATAATTAATGAAGTATTTAATGCAAGAAAGAGGGGTTGTTTATTATAGGAATTGATATATTTTGTCAGAAAGATGCAAAGTTATTTTGTGTTAGTGTTTTGTATTGGTTTGAATGGTTTACTATAATCCTTTATTCATTGATACCTATCCTTTTGTCCACATTAATAGCCATTTCAATTATATTTAATGAAAATAGTTTAATATTTAGGTTGCAGTACATGTGCATGCATGTATGTCTGTATTGTGTGTTTCATTTCATTTTCATCTTTTAATAACACTAAGCAATAGTATATTTAACATAAAGACATTTAAATTACAGAAATTATCTTTAGTAATTTAAAAAAGATTTTTTTTCAATGAGTAATAGATATTTGGATAGGTGAATTATTTTATAAATTAAATAAATTATTCATCATTTTGTTTAATAGTTAATTAATATTCATTTCTTTCCAGTTTGCAAAAGTTATTTTTTTATTATTATTATTATTTTTTGTCTTGATTTAATTGTAAAAATCAGAATGATTTTTTTTTTTAAGAAAAAATTTCTTGCATATGTAATTAGTTTAAGGGCAAAAAGGTGGGAGTTGACCTTTTTGATGGGGGGGTGAGATATCTATTTAACAGAGAGTTGAGATTAAAAATTGCTCATTATTGTTGATAATTGTAGCCAGTAAATTACTCGTTCCCACTGTAACAAATATATATATATTTTTTAAGTCAAATTAATTTAAAAAAAAAAAGCTTCGGAGTAAACTTCTGGAAAAGTTATAAGAAATTCATTACAGAAAGGTCTTCAATTGGAATGCAAGGCTAAAAAAATTTAAGAAGGTACATCGGTTTTTCATTTCCCTCCTTAATTTTAAACATTTGAATTAACCACCTTATACTTATTAATATTTAAAAATGAATATCAATAATATTAAGCTTGTATTATTTTGTTTACTTATCATTAAGAAGGAAAATAAAATGCATGAACTTTATAATTATCTATGTGTGTTGTATAATATCTCTTGGAAATATGTGCAGAACAGTTTTACAGAATTTATTTTAACTTTTCACTATATTTAATTCTTGCTTTTATAAAAGTTAAATATAAAATTTAAAGGATATGTGTATTTTAATGTATCACGCCATTCTTAAATTCATTATGGAAAAATGACAGTATTTATTTATTTGGTATTTCTAAAAATAATATGTATTTTTAATGAGAGAAATAAATGTGAATTACCCAAATAATCAAAGGATGCTAATCTTTAGATACGTACTTAAATCAGATGGAAGAACGTGAATGCAGATGTGTTTCTGTTCTCTTCAATAAAGATGCACTATAATAATAAAGTATTATTAATTGTGGAATTACTAATGAATCATGATATATTATTTGGCAATATTTAAAAATAAACTATGCATATAGTAGATTAAAAATGTCAAATGCTATTTAAGAAAATTTTAAGAACAATTGCTTACTTAATTTAAAACTACTACGGAGTGAATGAAATAATTCCTGTTTAACTGTAGCTAAAAATGTCTTATATTTCCGTCATAATAAGGAAAAATTGATTACTTATGTGCAATTTGGTAAGCTCAAATAGCTATGCTATGAACATTGGAGGTGCTGGATTATATTTAAGTTATGATTATATATATATTTTTTGGTTATCCTACAGAAATTCATTTTATGTTCGAATTCAGTTTGGAATCCGTCCCCATATCATTTCATAAACCCGGAGTAGAAACTTGGAAGTGAACTTTTTATTTTAAATCATAGAACAAATGACTTTTGTTTTTTTATCTTTTCTTTATTACATGTCATAATTAATGTATATGATAGACAGATGGGTATATTTAAAATTATGTTTTATTTATAATTTTGGGCTATTATGATCTCCTAGATCATCTCAGAATGCATATTCACGAGTGGTGGAGACGCTGGTAAAAATTGATTTTATACAAATATGTCTTATTTTTCTTTTACAAAGGTAAAGGAAAGAAATATATATATATATATTTATTTATTATATCATTAGAGAAAGGTTTACATTTATTTTATATATTTTATTATCTCAAAGTGAGAATTTTGGCTTTAAAATCAACGGACATATAATTGAAATAGTTTGCTAGAGATGATAAAGAGAACGCATTCGTAATAATTATAACTATTAAATTTTAAAAGTAACTTAAAGTTTATTCTGAATTAAAGGTTATATCTTAATGTAGTATTTAATTACCGCGTTGCTCGCATAGTATATAACTTAGAATTTTTTTTTTTTGTATATTCTTATTCACATGTGTGTGTATGTTTAGCATAATTATAACATTTGTTTAATAAAGTTCAGTTTGTGAATAAATTTATGTATAAATTTCGGATGTTGTCGTATTCTAAAGAATTGAACGGATTAATAGGTTATCTGTGTGTATTTGTCTGCCAGTGTGTATATATAATGTTCGACATATAAAAGAGCTTTGGGAATGGAAAGTAATCTGGATTGCATTCTAATATTTGCAGGGATAAAAGATTTTGCTTATTTAGTATATTTTAACAATTTTCATGAGTAGAGCCTAGTTTATATTATATGTGTATTATGAAATGATAGTTTGAAGTTAAGTGATGTTTTTCTTAGAGTATTGGTGATGAGGAAAAAATCCCCACCAATAGTGTATTTCAGAATTAGATGAATTATTGTAGAAGTGTTAAGTAAAGAGTTTATTAATTCCTCATATGAATTTCTCTTGGAATGTGTAGTCTGTATAATCATGAAAATATAGCTCTGTGTTGTTTAATAAGTGGCCAGATAAATAGTTAAATTAATTATTGATATAATATTAATGTCTTATTTTGTTGGATGGTTTACAACATTGTCCAAAAAAATAATTGTTTAATGTTTTCTTAATGAATGGATAGAGTGTAGAAAAGATTGTTTTTCTATTATTGTTGCTTGGACGCACACACACGCGTAATATGAATAATATCAAGAATATAAAGGTATAAAGTTATTGAAGTTAAAATGGGAAATAAATGTTTTGAAGTACATTATATTCATTTAAATAAAGGTATAAAGTTACTGAAATTAAAATGGGAAATAAATGTTTTGAAGTACATTATATTCATTTAAATAGAAGTATAGAGTTATTGAAATTAAAACAGGAAATAAATATTTTAAAACACAGTATATTTATTTAATATAGAGTTGTAAATCATTAAATCATCAGAATGAATATGATCTTATTGTCATGCATGAAAGGTATATGTAATTAAAAATGATTGTTTCATTAGTCAGGAAAAGTTGCTTTGTTGAAGGCCAAATATGTTAGTTTGATTTATTTTATTAATCAATAGAAAATCCTCTCATAAATATTTATTGTGTCAACAATGTAATATATTATGTAGTTAATGATATGTTTAAATGAAATGCTTAAGTAAAGCAGGTATGCAAAGTTAGAAGATCAAGTTTTTTTGTTAATTTCTGATTTCAAATGGGTATAAATAATGTAATATAATAGGGATAATCCCAAACTGATGTTCAAGGTTTGTTTAAGAATTTTAAATCATTAAAACAAGCAGTCTTATTGTAAATAATTACTTAAATTAAATTTTCAATATAATAAATGATTTGTTTATTTATTAAAAAACTGTGTCTTGGGTTATTATTGTATACATTTGGGTACTAATTTCCACATCTCCACATTTCATAGATCTATTATAAAATGGATATATTATTTTATAGTTATAATATCAAATTTTCTGGTGTCTGACAATCTTGTTTTCTTGATCTAAACATTATAAAGATCATTTGCCACTTGATAAACATATAAGGAAGGTTGTCAAGTTAATATATTTGTTAGATGATGATGTGAGATTAAAATACCCTATTTCTGTCATTATCTTATTGCTAAACACAGTACAATATTTAGTCAATTTATTTTATTACATTTTATCATACTTTAGAATTATAACTTATGGGCCAATGTATTTTATTTAATTCAACTGTGTTTTTGAAGTTCCCTCAGATCGTATTGTTTATTCCTTGACTGGCATTAAGGCAGCTGTTTAGATTATGATATGCCAAATCATAGAATTGTTTAGTAATATAATTATAGCAAGCTGATATATGTTATACTTAGATGAAGAAAGAAATGAAGTTAAAAGGATATTTTAATAGACTGTACAAATAAACATTGTGATTCTTATCATGCAATTAATTAACAAAAAGGATTTACATTATATTTAATGTTTTATCATGTTTCTTCTTTCATTTACTTATAACTATATATCTAATGAACTTCCTATAGCCTCCCACTGAGCTGATCTGAATGTAGACTTAGGTAAAGAGTCTCAGTAATAATTTATATAAGATATGTCGTTATATTGTTCTATTCATTAATAAAAGTGGCGCCCTGGGCATTTACTCATATAATGTATATGAGTGGTGTTGGGAGTGTAGGTTATAATATATATATATATATATATATATATATATATATATATATATATATATATATATATATATATATCCAAAGAAGAAAATAATTTCAGAGGATAAAGAAGAATCCGTGCTTACCATTACGAATAGACTTAATCTTCAAAAAAAATACATTTTGCAAGTACATAAAAACATCTCTCTTGGTAATCCTATTGAAGTTGAATATTAAAAGAAACCAATCACTTCATTATTTATAAAATAATATAAAATAGAACTATGTTATGAAGTTTTAATAGAACTAATAACTTTAAATAACATTCTAACACAGCTATGTAGCTGTGATCAGTAAGAGGAAAAGAAACATTGTAGAGATTGAATGTTAACCATACTACTATAATGTTGAATCTGATAATAAAGAAAAATAATTGCTACTTGTCGGTGATAAACATCATATAAGAATGAACCACTACAAACCTTAGGAAATCCTTAAATGAAAATTATTCTCATAAATAAAGGAATGGTCTCACTATCTTGAAATTTGAACCAGATTTGAATATGGAATAATATATTTTAAAGATGAAAAAGAAAGAATTTTTTAAATAAAAATTTATTTCATTCGTCAATATAAATTGTTTCTAAATTAATCCTAGGCTTGACTACATATTAATATCATATATATATATATATGATTCTAAGGCAATAAACATCACATGATCACCATTTCTTATGCTTGCTTATAACTGTTATTAAAACAGGCAAAACTACTCTAGCTTGCAGTGTGGCAATATGTATAGTGAGTTTTTGCCTGTTTTATACATGATTCTCTTTTATATATTTTTCTATTATTATTTTCTTTCTTTTAATAATAGGCAAGCTTCATTCTACTATATTCTAAAGTTATTGATATTTAATGATTATTAATAAAATATAAAGGTAAAGACCCCAAGTTAACTTAATAACCATTGTGATTATTTACAGACTAAAAGGTTAAGACTTATTATTCTATCTAATTTTAGATATACATACTATGACAATTATAATGTTATATTATAAATATAATTAATTTGTTATAAGTAATATATTAGTTAAATTTTTGTTTTGTTATTTGTAATGAATGATTAACATTCTGGTATAAGTGATCTATTCTATCATATGTTAACATCATCAAGAATAGACTTCAAAATAAAGGATACTATTTATAAATTATATCCATGTGAAATGACATCCTGGAAATAAGAAATTCCACTATAAAATATATATCACTATTTGAACAAAGAGATACATTTATTTTATGTTATAATATTGAATTATTTCATTTGGATAATAAATGATCATACATTGTAATAGTATCTTAATGATAGTTTACCATACAAGAAGGATGTGAGAACAAAGGATGATTATATTTATTTTATTTTATGTTTTTCCTTTTTATAACTTATATTATGTTAAATTGAATTATGAATACAGTTTGTTATTAATATGTTTTCATTAAATGTTAATTATTATCATTATGTTTGTGATTATTTATCTACTTTGTAATTCATCATATTACAAAATACCATACAGACATATAATTGGTATACAAGCAGGATATAATTCTACTCCTGAACTAGAACTCATGTATATTTTTCCTGAGTTTGAATTCTATGAAATAATGAGAACATATCAGAGAGTATATGAAATAAGCAAATAAAATAAATTTCCTATTGTTTTAATATAAATTTCCTAATTATATTGATGGAAATAATTTATGTTATCCCATTGCATATCATATTTGATGATTAAGTTCTTTTTGTTTGTCTATGCACATGTTCAATCTGTTATAAATGCTAGCTCATTACACATATTACCTTAAACTAACAGATTATCAAATGAGGGCAAAGTGGCATTTATGTCATCCTATTACATATTAGAATAGCTTATGTATATTATATGTAATGAAATGGTTTATAATAGTAAAAAAGGTAGGGTCATTGGATATGCCATTTCTCTCTTTAATAAATTCTGCCTATGAAAATATTTTAAACAATACTGCCATTAGTTAATATTGTGAGTTTTAGTATTACTAGTTAGATATGAAGATGGTTTTTATTTCTCTTTAATAAAATTGAACAATTTTATTCTTGAAATGAATGACTTTGATTGCAATGCTAAATTATTACTGAGGAGAGTAATTTGGATTTTAATAAGTTGATTTATTAAAATTTAATTATTTGTAACATTAGTGTTAATTATATATTTTATTGTAGTCATTTATTAAAGAGAAATTAAGAAATATGATTAAGCCTGAAAATTACCTGCCTCTTACTACAAGAAAACTGCTTAGAATTATTTTTGTTATAGAAATAAAAGGTTTAATAATTTTAAAAGTTATGCTTTGATTCAAAGAAAATAATTTAGTAGTAAATATGTTGATGTAAATTACCCTCATAATATTATTAAAAAAAACTATATTTAATAAAAATAATTATATTTTTAATTTTAAAATTGTTTTAATTAATACTAAAAAATAATTTATTTATTTTAAAATCATCAATTTATAAAATAACTATTGAATATAGTCATTTATTGAGGGATGTAAGGATTGATTAGAAAGAAGTCATAATTTGAATTTATTAATAAAGAATTTAAACAGTCCATTGATAATAAAAGCATTCCAGTATTAATTTATAAAATTCCATGCAACTAATCCATATATATATATATATATATATGGCCAAAACTCTTTTAAATAGAGCAATTAACCTTTCAGATAATTTACACCTGAAAGAAGAAATAAATCATATTAATAGTGTTTTTTTAGCAAATAGTTATAATTACAAATTTATAAAAAAAAGCCTTATTTCAAGCCCAAAATAGACAAAATAGGAAACAAAAAGATGATAAATCAGCTATTACGATTTGTGTTCCATATGTAAAAGGAACTACAGACAGTATTGGACGTATATTAAAATGCTATAATATAGATGCAGCATTTTCTACTCATCAAAAGATCAGCAATATAATAACCAAACCTAAGGATTTAATCCCTACTGAATCCCATGGTGTTTATCAAATCTCATGTAAAAATTGTAAAGCTTTTTACATAGGTGTGAGTAATCGTCACATCAGTGTTAGGAGAGATGAGCCAGCTAAGGCAGTTAAACAACACTCATCATCATCAGCACTCTCACTCCATACTATAGATTCAGATCATAAAATTGTTTTTTCTAGTACCAGGATCATAAATCTCTACCAGTGCAAAATTAGAGAAGCCATTGAGATACCTTAAAGACCAGATTGTATCAATAAGTGAGATGATACATGCAAACTTCCTCCTATTTGGAAAGATTTTTTAAAAAAAACATTTTTGAATTTAACATTTTTGCTATTGGTTGAACTTTTAACATTTATTCAAATCAGTGATTGTAGTGCCTCTATAACCATCTTTCTACCTTTTACCACCGAGTGGATGACTTGTGCGACCAAGTTGAAACATAGAAATATCAATAATTTAAAATTGTTTAACACGGATGAACCTGCAAAATATGTCTTATATATATATATGAGAATAAATTAAGTCTTTATAAAATGGTGAAAGTTCATAAAATTCGAGTCAAAAATAGGTGTACCTTAGCATAGTTTTATACTAACAGAAAAGATCATAACATATTGTTTGATGATGTAAAAATTATTTTCTAACAATGTAATGAAATAAAAAGATTTATTTGTTGATTAATCATTTTGGATCTGAAGTCATCAATCTTATAAGGATGATCTTTGATATTATAAGTGATTAACATTTGTATTGAATTATGTGTAGTTAAATATATATTCTTATATATAAGTATTTGTTAATAATTTTTCAACAAGATCAATTTATTGCATAGGTTTGGTATTTTTTTTTTAAAAAAAATTGGATAGTTTTACTAATATCTTTATTGCTATATATTTATTATATTTTTTATTATAATTACTAATATGGTATTATGCTATAGGGTATATATACATAAACAAAACAAGTTATAAATTTTGTAACTTGCTTTTAGCTTGCATTTTATGATCACTAGATGGAGCTTTACCAATAGCTTCTAACAAGCTTTTGTTTACATAAATGCCGAGAGAGATAGAATTCAATATCTCTTTTATTGTCTCCACCTCCATACCAGCTGGTTTCAAACTAGTTGGCTCATGTCAGTGAAGGGTAGGGAGACTAGAAACTAGATCTAAATACTAACTCTAAAATCAGCATTTATCAAACATGTTTCTATCAGTTTGAAAGCATGAAATTTATCAGACACATAATGTCTTGAAATCCAGCTTAACAAACTAGATAGCTATATGGGTCTGAAATCAGTTCAGTTTCACTATATAGTAAAAGCCTCTGCAATATATATCATTCCAAAAACCTTCAAGAGGACATTTATGGTATACAAAACAAGTTGTAATTTTCATAACTTGCTTTTAGCTTGCATTTTATGATCACTAGATGGAGCTTTACCAATAGCTCCTAACAAGCTTTTGTTTACATAAATGCCAAGAGAAATAAAATTCAATACCTCCACCTCCAGACCAGTTGGTTTCAAGCTAGTTGGCTCATGGCAGTGAAGGGTAGAGAGACTAGAAACTAGATCTAAATACTAACTCTAAAACCAGCATTTATCAAACATCTTTCTATCAGTTTGAAAGCATAAAATTTATCAGACATGTAATGTCTTCAAATCCAACTTAACAAACTAGATAGCTATATGGGTTTGAAATCAGTTCAGTTTCACCATATAGTAAAAGCTATCTAATTTGATAAACTGGATTGGAAGACATTATGTGTCTGATAAATTTCATGCTTTCAAACTAATAGAAATGTATTTGATAAATTCTGATTTTAGAGTTAGTACTTAGATCTAGTTTCTAGTCTCACCATCTAGTGATCATATATATTGTAACTAATGAAGAATATATAGATGAATGAGACCAAATGAGAATAAATATTTCACAAAATCACCAGCTGAAAAGTAGATTGGCTCAATAATAATAATATCAATACAAATTGTATCCCAAGAAAATTATATATAAATGAATAAGAATAGATGTGTACATACAATGCAAAAACAGGGCAATCAATCAGTACCTTCTAACGATTTAAATCTATAATTAATTAACACCTTGGGTGGTAATAATAATAATAATAATAATAATAATAATAATAATAAAATAGAGCGCCACCTGGTTACTTA